>QKQZ01049580.1:0-32456 GCA_003595255.1 Solenopsis fugax
ATATATGTATAATTATATATATTTTATATATAATTATACGTAATTATGCATTTTTTATATATAAATTATACATATATATAAAATAATTTTTCCCGGGAATCATTATACAAAAAAACAATTTATTTTATGAAACGTTAATTTATTCTAGAATTATTTTTTTTATAAAATTATTAAAAAGTATAAAAGAAAGCAAATTAATATAGAACTTATATATAAATATAAATATACAACTTATGTGTAAAATGGTATAATTACTTGATGAACCTTAATCTGTTTTATTAATCTACCGATCTTAAACACAATTAATTATGTTTTATGTAATATGTAACTGTTAATAAGTCAAATCGAATATCGTTAAGTGGATAACGAGACCTCCAAAGTCTATCGTTAGTGTTGCGACAATTTTCGAAGTTTAACGATTCGACTTAACGAGAGATGTCGATAACTAATCGGTACAGAATAACTCGTAACAAAAATTATCGATAAGTACAGTTAACGATAGCGACAATCATCGATAAGATGTTAGAGAATCCCGCTACTGGAACTAAATTATAAACAACACGCGATATTTCAGAAGAAAATAACTACGTTATTCATTTCTCATAATCCTTTGCTCATAATATAGTAGTCAAATAACGTACCGTTTGTTGATGAAGTTAATTGCATCGAGTGCATTATTAACGTTAATTATAGGCAATATCGGTCCAAATATTTCTTCTTGCATAATAGGATCACTTGGTTTGACATTGATAAGTATCGTAGGCGAAATAAACTTTTCTACAGGATTTACATCGCCACCAACAGCAATCTGGCTTTTATCGTTCAAAAAATTGGTAAGCCGCCTGAATACAAGATAAATAATAATTATTTAATTTATCAAATTATTTTTAAAATTGCAATCATCGATATTATAAATAATTAATATTATAATAATAATTATACAGTATTTGCACAAAAAAACTTACCGATAATGTTTTTCCGAAATAATGCGTGCCAAGTCAGGATTTTCCTGTGATTTTTCACCATACCATTCCTGTAAGATCTTTTTAGCTTCCTCAATAAATTTATTCTGTACTTCGCGTGTGCATAACACATAATCGGGCGCAATACAAGTTTGACCATCGTTAATGCATTTACCCCATAAAATGCGTTTTGCTGCCATTGGCATATCCACTGTATTATCTATGTATACAGGACTGAAAATTGTTGCTGTTTAGTGCAATTCTATTCGAAAAAAATTTTCATTTTTGTACATATTACTTATTTGTTATACAACATAATTAAAAAATTGTCTTTTCTTATTTATCTGCAAAAAACGAAAAGAATTCTCTAATGAGAATTTAATACACTCAACAGAGACCTAATAAGACTTTTATTCCTCTACCAGTAGATCAAATCGTTACATTAAAATTTCATTTAAAAGTGATATAAAATTTTAATGATTTAAAACATTCAAACCAAAAAACTTTATTTTTTTTAATTATGTAGTAACTGTAGCAAATGATATTTAGATTTTTTTTAAATAGCGTATACCTTTTACCACCCAACTCTAACGTAACAGGCGTGAGATGCTTATTAGCAGCTTCCCGTACGATTTTTCCAATCATAGCGGATCCAGTAAAAAAAATATAATCAAAACGCTGCTTGAGTAACTCTGTCGTTTCTGAGATTCCTCCCATTACTACCTGGCAACACTCCTATTTACAAAAACATGATCAGTCAAATAATTATACTTTTTAATTATTTCTTTTAACAAGTCAAATGTTCAATATATAAAAATAATTTAATCTTTAACTTATATATTCAGATATAATTAGATAAAAAAGAGAAAAAAAAACAAAGTTGCCTATTCATTTCTCAACATATAATTTTTGATGAGTCATCATTATGCAATAAAACATCTTCTAAAGTTCAAGTTATTGGTTGTGCTCAACATAAGAGACAACATAGCAACTGTAATAATATTCTTTAATACGATTAATTTATACATTTGGATCCAGCAGAAATTAAGGGCCAGTCATATTAAAGAATCTTAAAACTGTTGCAAAATTGTTTCTTCTACTAAACGTAGTCAATTTCAATCCAATTTCATAGTCTCCTTTATTAGCTTAAGAAATAAAAGAGTAAGAGATTTATGAAAGAATTTCCTCTATGGAGATGCAGGCCATTCTTAAATTTATAATTGCCACAGATAAAAAATTCTCAAAAAATTTTATAACCTTTGTGATCTTCAATTAATAGCAGTTTATAAAATATAAGAATTTAAAATTATTAGTTAATGCTTAAATCGTTGAATGTAACAGCACTTCATAAAATTAAAAATCATAAAAGTAAATAAGAATTTTAAATTATTAATTATGCTGAAGTCATAACATTATGATTAGTATTCATAGTCGATTTTTGAATTTAAAATTGACTCAACTATCCTTAAGACATCATAAATCAAGTTTGGTATATTCATAGTCCCTTCTTATTTCAAGATCTTAATCTTTTAAAATACTAAGGTTCTGTTTTATAATTTCTTAAGACAGATAGTTTTAAAAATAAAAATAAAGCTATGAATACCAGTCGCAGTGTCACATTCAATGACTTAAACATTAACTAATAATTTAAAATTCTTATTTCATGAAATGCTTGTTAATAGAAAATTACAAAAATTATTTTATTTTTCGAGAATTTTTTCACTGTGTGGCAATCTTTTTTATTTTTGATAATATTGAAATATCCTATCATAAAGGATATCATAAAAGATATCTCATTTTAATAAAAAATCGTTACTTATTAATTTTCAAGCTGGAAGACACAATAAAATTGAATGGCTTGAACGGAACTCTTTTATAAGTTTGTTGCATAATGATGACGTGAAAACTGCGCGTTAAAGAATAGAGGCAATTTAATCTCAATGTATTAAGAAAATCAACGTGTTGGATTTGCTACTGCTTACGTTATGGTCTTATATTCTCGACTGTCATTGCTAATTCGCTTACTGCCTAAGTTTTACTGCTTAAGTTTTTTTGTGTGCCATGGCCTTTAAGATCAAGACACACAAAAAACTTAAGCAGTAAAATTTAAAAAATAAGCGAATCAATCAATTAAAGTCGAGAATGTAAAACCATAATATAAGCAGTAGCAAATCTAATATATTAATTTCCTGTATACGTCTTATTGCTTAAATTTTTTACGTGTCACAGCCTTTATTTTGAAAAAAAAAACATTACGTTTATTTCAGCGATATATCCAAATTACTAATAAGATCTAATTATTGAACACATCAAATATAAAATCACATTATTAATAAGATCAAATTGTCTCTATATGTCGAACATCTTGCTAATACATGTTATAGAGGAAAAATTTATGTGAAGATAATATAATTTTTTATCTAACATCATTAATATGACTTAACACAATCATTTTTTTATATTTAAAAAAGTCAGCTTGTAATAAAGATCGTAAAGAATTACGTACATTTTATTTAATTTTTCTAGGTGAAAACCGTTCAGATGTCTCGATTAGCGAATTTTTCAATATTGTAAACAAATTATGTAAACAGTAAATTCACGCACCGTGTCCAAATATTTTGGAATGGTTTCGTATAAATATTTCGCCGTAGCTGTTGCAACCTCGGAGGGTTTTAAAACTACGCAATTTCCAGCTGCGATAGCACCCATCATAGGTAGTATAGCCAGCTGAACAGGATAATTCCACGCACCCATGACTAATACAACTCCATAAGGATCTTTTCGAATTTCCACTTGGTCGAAGAAGTACGCCAATGCCTTGTGTGGCTATAAAATATTGCGATCTCAAATGTTTACACTCTGCATTATTACAACTGCTTGAATGAACGAAAGTAAAAATATCTATTCTTATATAACAGAAAAATCGCATTAAAATAACTACCTTCTCTGTTGCTGACCACTCGTTAATATTCATGAGAATGTACTTTATTTCTTGAACTGTATAATCAATTTCCAATGCAAATGTTTCGAACTTGCACTGAAAGAGTGTAATCAAATGAAGAGCATTATTAAATACGAAAGATAATGTACACTAATGAAGTGACTGTTCTTATAATACGTAATCATACTCTATGCAAATCTTTTGTCAATGCTTCTGTGATTTCTGAGGCGGTTTCCGTCAGCATACGTATAGCCTGTTTCAATTGTCTGATCCTCCATTCCAGCGGCCTCGTTTTTCTTCTATAAAATGAATCTCGCATCTGCTCAACTACCTGTAATAATTCTTATGTAAACAATACGTCCTTATTTAGCCCTTAAATAGTATGCTTTTCTTTTATATAACAGAAGGAAAAAAATACTTTGATTTGTTTAATCAACTAATAGCGTATATTCAGTTATAAAATATAGATAGATATAAGAAAAAAAATTGGATAAACGCAATTCATGCTTTACTTACATCATGATAATTTATAGGTTTATCGTCTGTTTCACCTAAAACAAAAAATATGATTCGATATGAATATTCGAATGTCTTGCTGTTGTGATTGTTCATTATGCCATAAGATATTTAATAAGATTAAAAATACCTATTCTTAATTTAAATACTGAATAAGATTTATGTAAATTAAATCAATTGACGCAACGAGTTAACCTTCACATCTTATTATAAGCATAAAGAAAGAGCAAGAATATATCATGTAATTAACTAAAAGAAATAATAATAGAGATGTTTTCATAAGCAACTCACTAAAGCAATCTCGTTTATAAACTTTTAAAGATTCTTTTGTCTCAAATACGTAACAGTTATAGTATAGTTAATATAAATTAATACGGGACAATTAACATAAATTGTTAAGTGCCAAGGAAAAGAATAGTAAACAACAATGTTTATCAATTTTAGAATTTTAATGTGGTTTTATTCGAAACCACTAAATTAAATTCAGATTTAGTTATTGAATATTTAAATATCAAATGTCTAAAATATCGTATATTATTATTAATATACGAATACTGAAAGACTAAAAATCTTCAGTAACGAGCGATATATAACAATATCAAGATATAAAAATGTTTTAGATAAGGTCGACAAACACTGAATTTGAAAGATAGGTGGCTCGAAATTTCTCAAGGTATTTGCAATATCGTAAATAAGAAAAATAAGACGGCCAAAATAAGTTTTTTTTTTTTTTTCGAAGAACGGAATAATTTTGGGACAATTGCTTTTTAGAAGCTAATCATTCTACATAAAACCGAGCGACAAAAATTATTATACATTATTACATTAGCCTAATAAAATGTTCTGCACACAATAGAGGAATATTAGAAATAAGAATTAAGATTTTAGAATTAGTTTTCTCAATAAACACTATAAATAAATAATAAGTTGTGTATCGTGTGACACATTTATCCAAGATTGGAAAAGTTAATATTTTTTTAAAATTAATGACTTATAAAAATAATTTAGCTAAGATAAAATTAAATTAATTAAAATTAAAAGATAATTTTGAAAAGCATTATTTATATTAAATTAGAATAAATTAAAATAAAAATTGTGATTTTTTAAAATTAGATTGTACTAAATAATAAAACAATTACAATGAATTATCAAATAAATTATTTCAATAAATTAAATGTAAATGTAATATAACAATAACAAATTACAATAAAATGGTACTTCATATAGAAATGTATTTTTTTTAAACAATGTTTTCTTTTCTTATAGGTAAATTTTAAACTTATGAAAAAAGTTCATGTCTATGTGTTTTAAAATAACTGGTTAAAGTAAAAAATTAACTTAACTTAATTTTAATTTAATAAATTTTTTAACTTTAACCATTTATTTTTAAAACGCATAAACTTTAATTTATTAACTTTCTTCCTACATTTAAAATTTATCCGTAAAAATATATTTAAAAATGGTTAAAGAAAAGAACTAAAGTTAAAAAAATGTATTAATTTAAGAATAATTTAAAATTAAATTTTTTAACAAGTTACTCCAATTCTGCTTATATCTTATTCGTATCCATTATATATTATATTGAATCTTTATTGCTAATTTTGATTCCTAATATTTAATGTTTACTTCTACTACTAGTATTTCCTCTATTATGTACATTTCCAGGTGCTTACCGTCATTGTCTGCCCCTATTGTTTATCGCGGAAACATGAAAACAGAAGAAATGCTTAACATTTAAACACGGACGTACAGGTCCTCGTTCGAAAATAAATTTGTATTGCTTTGACGCAATAACTTGAATTTTAATCATACAGAATATAATTTTGTCCATATATTAATCGCATAAATAATATATACATGTCTCTTGACATGCACGCGACAGAACATAAATTATACATTATGTTTAGTCATTCTTTTTGTTATTTTTCTCAACTGTTTTCTTTTCTACGGAACAAGATAATGATATTCAATTTATTATCGGTAATTATTCACAATAATTTTGTTAAACAAATACGAAACGACGTAAGCGAAACAAAACTCGCTTACAGCCGGTCTCGCCAACTTCGATTAACAATATATAAAAAATCAGACGATTAAATTTATGAATTGCCAATCTACAAAACTCAAGATAATCATATCATTTTGCTTTCCTCATTTCTCTATTTTTTACAAATTATAATTTATTTATATAAAATATATTTCTCATAAATAATACACATGTATTAATAATATAAAAGTATTAAGCAATTAAAATACATTTAGTTACGCAATTTGGGAAAAGTATGGATTTTCACATCTTGTATGCAATTATAGTTTTTTGGAGTTGCTGAATTCAAACCCGCTATCAGATTTCTAAAATTTAAAATGGCGGATCCAATATGACGCACGAAATATTTGAAAATTAAACCCTTAAATTAGATTTTGAATACAAAATTTTAATAGAAAAATTAATAAAAAATTTGAAATTAGCAACCTCAAAAATCTTTGTACATAATAACAACGCATTATAAACCTTCAAATTACCACAAAATTGCATTTATTCGTAGAAATTTATGATTTTTTTCAACTTTGTGTTGCAAAGAGTTAAAAATTAAACCCGCAAAAA
Source organism: Solenopsis fugax (assembly GCA_003595255.1). NCBI lineage: Eukaryota > Metazoa > Arthropoda > Insecta > Hymenoptera > Formicidae > Solenopsis > Solenopsis fugax. The sequence goes on from QKQZ01049580.1 coordinate 7,025, forward strand.
AATCTGCAAAAAACTTATTTTGTTAAGATATTTTGTTAAGATATCTGATTTATTTAAAAAAAGTTTGCATTTACCTAGAATCTAGAATAGTTCACGTATAAATAAATAATTTGATGTAAAAATGCAGTATTTTAAGGTATTAATTTGTTTATAGCAATAAAGGCGTTAACAATTCAATAAATGACTATTGGAGAGTTAAGATCAGTTAAGATTGAACCTTTAGACAGCCTTTAGAAAATAACAAAAAGTCCAGTAATATTGATAAATACATGATATAATTAAAAAAAAAAGAAGATATGATACGCTGTGACTGAAAGGATTGATAAAAATAATAAAAAGATTAGATTAGGAATGAGATTAATTTTTAAATTGAAATTGATCCCTATTACACGGCATCATTAATCGGGTTTGATAATATCTGTAGTTAAAATTGACCAGTCACAATTATTCCATTCTTCAGAAGAATATTTGTGATTGGCCAGTTTCATAACTACGAATGTTATTAAACTCGATTAATGGTGACGTGTAAACTAGACCATTGATTGATTAAACTATGAATTGCAAAACTTAGAACCAATCATTCCCAGCCTGACTTTTTATTTATTTTAATTAAGCGTATATTACTTAATACTAACGTATTATTATCAAATATATTATATTTAATTGGTGAGACCGGCCCGTAGTAACACGGCACGCCAAATCTCGTGTGAAAACTACATCCAGAGGCGACATCGTGTCAAAACGTGCCCGGAATCGGGATGTAAGACATCCTACTGAGTCATTAGGACATCTCTTGAGGATAATAACGTCGTTCTAATCACGTCCCGACGTTTTGAACGACGCGTTGTTTTATCCGAGATAATTCGCAGTGTCGAGTATATTATATTATATACATATATCTTAAAGCGGCATGAAACGCAGCACGATTTTACGACTGTCCGTCGGGTCAACGACCATTGGGACAGTAAGGTCGACCGACCTTTCGAACGGAGAGATTAGAGAGTCGGACGTAACGCGTGAATGTCGTCGATTCACGCGAACGATCGATTCTCACTGTAAATCTTACTTTTAGCCATGTTCATGCTCGTGGACACTTCAATAGAGACGTAGTTCAACGGGGCTGCGTCAGATCGACGACGACGACTACGGGGAAGCAAGTGGTTACGGCAAGAGACTTCAGAGCCTTCGGAGCGCGTTGATGTATGTGCTGGATCGGCGTGTTACATACTAAGCCTCAACAAAGCGCGACGCCGCGACGTAAGAGATCAAAGTAGGGACGTGTCTTTTCGGTTATCTCACCATGCTCCGAAACGCGAGGACTGGAGGGAGAAAGGCAGACCCGCGGCGCTTATTGCGCGGCGAGAGAGCGCCATGGCGGGGAAATATGATACAATCTTGGACGACCGTTGTTGGGAGGGAGAAAGAGCGATACCCAGAGCGATCACGTAACTTTTGCGCTCTATGGCGGGCGGAAACGTGAAAGGTGAACGCTACTTTCTCCACTAATCTCACAATGGTAAAAATTTCCACGTTTCCGCCCTAGAGAAAAAAGGCTACGTGTGTTGCGGTCGCTATTCCGAGATTTCGGAGCCAGTTTGACACACTTGTATTATCGACAGGTAAACGACGTGTCGTTCGGCGGCTCACCATCAGAGGGCGCCACGTGTCGAGATCCACGCACGCGCGCACGCTTATGTTCCTTTAATCCCATTCAATTTTAACTTTAAACGACAGTTTCTTTATAACATCGTTGCATGGATATAATGTATAGGTATGCGACGACGTTATTATAACGAAACTGTCTGTAAGAATTACAGAATAGGCTTGTGACAGCAGGATGCTGTAACTTTTAATAAGCATTCAGAGTTGGGTAAGTTAGTAAATTGTTTAGCTAAATTAAGTTAAAGTTAATGGTCTATAAAATTAATTCAGTTACGTAAACATTACATGAACAAAAGAATAACTAGTTAAAAATTATATTAAGATTAAATTAAAAGTTAATTTTGAAAAGTATTTTATTTTCATATTAAATTTGAAATTTAAAATAAATCGTTAGATTATTCTAAAATTAGAATACTAAAAAATTATAATATCATTAAACAAAAATATTTTATTTGCAAATTAAATTTATGTGAAATAACAAAAAAATATTGTTTTTATTGCTGAAATTTTTTCTTTTATAATTTTCCTCTTTTACATAGATAAATTTTTGACTTTGAAAAAAAATTAATAAGTTAAAGTTTATGTGTTTTAAAAATAATTAGTTGAAGCAAAAAATCAATTTAATTTAAGTTAATATCAAATTAATAATTTCTTCAGCTTTACACTGTCATTATATTGTCGTTGCGCAAATATTATATACAGAGTGATTCCTAAATATAAAAAATTTAAGGGGATATTTCTTATGCTTTATGAAGAAAAGATCATGTATATATATACATTAAAGTGCTTTGTTTTTAAAATACAGAGTGTCAAAGTTGAGAAAAGAATATAAAAATGTCGATAATCTAGAAAACGCTTAGAGATATTTTAATACCACACAGGTAAGCACACCAAATTTGATTAAAATATCTCTAAGTTTTCGAGAAAATGCATATGCAAATTTTCATATGCTTCTTTTCTCAATTTTGACATTCTATATTTTGAAAATAAAACACTTTATTACAGAACACTTTGTTTACAGAATCTTTTCTTCATAAAATAAGCCAAGAAATATTCCCTTGAATTTTTTAATATCTACGTATAAATTACCTTATATTATATATGATAAGAAAGCATAATTATAATGTATACCAACGCTGTTGTTAAGAGTTACAGAATAGACCTGTAGGAATCAAGCGAGCGAAAGTGAAGGGTGGAAATTGAGGGGCCGATTCGTAGGAACGATTAGGGAAATGATCGTTTTCGCATTTCCCTGTGGAGTGTTCCACAGGCATTATATGTTACTTTCTCCCGGAAGTCCCGTTCGCTTTTGCGATTTGTAATAAGTTTTTTTTCCTTATCGCAAAACTCGTTAAGAGCGCACATCTTACTTTTTTTCGTATAACTAAACTGTTAACCGACACACACATATATATATATATATATATATATATAAAATCTGCTCTCAATATTTAATTTATTTATCGGCATAAAAAAGATGTATAAATCATTTTAAAGAACTTCTAACGAAGACATGTATAAAATGTAATGGAAACGAAATTCATTCATTTTTTAAATAAATGAACGTTAAATGATTGAAAATTTACGATATTACAGTGCAATTGACAACAATTGCAAAGAATAATTATTCCTAAGTTTTAATATCATCCACTGTAAAACCTCTGAAAGAGCTAATGTTCTTATTAAAATAATAAAATGCAAATTAGATAAGTCAATATATTTTCTTAATTAAATTAAAGTTAATAACTTATAAAATTAATTTAGTTACGTCGAAAATTGCATGAACAAAAAACTAAGTTAAAAGTTGCATTAACATTTAATTAAGTTAAAAATTAAATTTGAAAAGCATTATTTATATTAAATTAAAAAAATATAAATTTTTAAATTAGATTACTATATTAAATAATAAAACAATTATATTATTGCTCATCAAATAAATTTTATATTTTATTTCTAAGTTAAGTTTATACTAAATAACTAAGAAATATTGTTTTTTCATATAAAAATGTATTTTTTAGAATTTCTTTTACATAGGTAAATTTTTAACTTCGAAAAAGATTAATAAGTTTACGTGTTTTAAAAATAACTAGTTGCAATTAAAAAATAACTCATTTAAAATTAAGTTACAAGTTATTAATTTTTTAAGTTACAAATTAAGTTATAAGTTATTAATTTTTTAACTTTATTATTTAACTTTTAACTAGATACTAACCAATCGTGATAGGAAGTAATACACATAAAAAATACACATTTTATTACACTCTTTCGAATTTAGTTGTTTCGAATCCGTTTTTGTTCTCACTTTATTTTTGTACTAAGCATTAGTCAAATATCTTCGAAGCTAGTTTGTAAGGTTAACGGTTAAACTGATGATATACGCGGAGTCGTAAATGTCGTTTTAATGCCTAAATTTGCATATTGGAATAGATTTGAGACGTGTGCTTCGCGTTTAAATACTCACAGCATTGCTGTTGACTATTCTAATAATAATAACAAATTTCCTATAATAATAACAATGTATGTATTATAATAACATATACATTTTCATTACTCTTTATTATAATTTATAATTACAGAAAATTATCAAGTAATTATATCAAATAGTTACTAAATATTTAACAGTGATGAAATATGTAACGCGAATTTTTAAATATAAAGCGTGCGCCAATAATAAATATTTTTATACGTAGGGTATTGCAATAAATATACTGTTCGGCACAGATCGGAGAAAAGGAGGATTTAAGAACTATTCTGGATGAAATAAGATAAAATTAAGTCAAGAATAATAAAATTGCGATTAAGATTTTGTTTTTTAATTATAATTGTAATGTGCTTTAAGTACCTTTTTCATGAATATCTCAACATTTATAATTAAAAAACGAAATCTTAATCATAATTTTATTCTTCACTTAATTTCGTCTTATTTCTCTCTCATCCAGAATAGCTCTTAAATCTTATTAATTAAATATTTATAACTAAAAAACAAAACTTTAATCGTAATTTTGATTTTTGTTTTATTTTAAATTTTAGAATCATTCTTTAAATTTTCTCGTATCTGTTGCCAAGCACCCTCTATAAAGCCTGTGTATAATTATTACATACGCGTTGTTATTATAAAAAATTAATTATTAGATGATGAATAACCAGGCTTGGATAAGTTAATATAATTTTTAACTAAATTATGTTAAAGTTAATAGTTTATAAAATAAATTTAGTTACGTTAAAGAGTTACATGAACAAAAATCTAAGTCAGTTAAAAGTTGCATTAAGATTAAATTAACGCAAATTAAATTAAAAGTTAAATTTAAAAATTATTATTTATATTAAATTAGAATGTCCTAATTTTTACAAATTAAATTACTCTGAATAACCTAACAATCACAAATATGGATCCTAAAATAAATTTAATATTTTATTTGTAAATTAAGTTTATATGAAATAACAAAGAAATATTGTCTTCTTTGTGGGAATGTCTTTTTTCTTTTACAATTTTTTTTCTTTTATATAAGTAAATTTTAAACTTAGGAAAAAAGTTAATAAGTTAAAGTTTATGGCGTATTAAAAATAATCAGTTAAAGTTAAAATTATTTTAAAGCAACTAAGGCTCGATTGCACCAACGTTATATTGACTTTAAGTGATACTTAAATATGTGTCTGTCTTTATTTATTTAGAAAGAAAGATAAAGACAGATACATGTTTAAGTCTCGCTTAAAGCCAAAATAACGTTGGTGCAACCGGGCCTAAGTTAAGTTAAAAATAATTAACTTTTAATTTTATTTTTTTATTTAACTTTTACATTTTTAACTTAATTACTATCCAACCCTGTGAATAACCAATCAATAGTCATATAGCGAGAATATTTATTCTTAGGCACGTATCCTGATTTGCATGCAGGAAGTTAGAGCCATGATAACATTGAAAACTTGACGCGCATACATGTGGAAATGATAGCTCCGAGGCGCGAAGAAGAAAACGTACCATTTATATTGTTATGCGAATTCTGTATCGGTTGCACGTGTATCTTCACGCAATCCCCTTTGAGTGTATCCATTTCATTGCTCGGCATTACGTACAGAAGACTAATCCTCCGATCACTTTCCTGATCGCGAGCTCACGTTAGCTCGAATAGTATCTCCCTCGAGGTGACTCACGACCGTGAGAAAAGTAGATCTTTGCTAATGAATTTGCGAGAGCCGATCACGTCGCGTCGTTCCTGCACCCCAAGCCGCGAGTTGCTCCTTCGAGGATGTCGGGTTCGAGACTGAATCTTTAATCTGATATGAGGCGAGCCGCGACCATGCGAAAGGCCATTCGAGGTGGAAAGGGGAGGGGTCGAATAAGGAATTTTAAACCAGTTTCTGCCAGGTCGGAACCATGCCCTGCCATGCCCTTAAAGCCGCTTAACGCGCCTTGAAGTCTCGTCGTTTAAGAATCGTCAAGATCAAATCTGAAATCTGCGACAGGCGCCGGTACGGAGTTCAAATCGCGCGAGTTAACTCGACTTTAGAACTCAGCGCAAACGTATCTCAGCACGTTAGACGTATTATATTATGGATTATTCAGCAATTTTTCAGCGATCGGAAAATAAATGATAATGACTTTTTTTTTATAACTGCGAGCAAAACAGACTCATCCCACAATTGTATTGTTACTACGTGGCTCGGAATTCCCTGTCATTATATCGTTTGCCTCTTGTCCATTATTAAGCTTCCATAAGCAGTAAAGGATATAGTTTCAAGAATTTCTATGCGTTTAGCTGGCCTTGCGGTTAGAGAAAAACTCGATCGGCAGACAGAACTTAATTATTAGTAGCATCGAATGGAGGGGAGTGTGACAATCTCACGTCAAGTTCGAGAGAGTAAAGAAATTTATTGTCTGCCTCTGGATCAATATATTTCTGCATTTTCTTATCGAAAGTGCATGCGCGAGTTAATTAAAACTGAGTTTTGATGTGGTTCGCAAGACTATACTTACAATTAGATACGCAGCCTGCGTATTAATATGTAATAATTTTCAATATTAGAAACGAATTTTAACAGATAGAAAGAGAGAAAGAGAAAGAGATTTGTTGAGAATCTGATCAATAATAAATTTTCTGGCTTTTTTTAAACTTAAGGGAAAAAGTTAATAAATTAAATTTATTTTAAAAATAACTAGTTAAAGTCAAAATTAATTTATTTAAAAGTAATTAAATAAAAAGTTATTAACTTTTTAACTCTATTTTTTTATTTAACTTTTTAACTATCCAACCCTGTGAATAACCAATTAATTTTTTTCAAGAACAGGCTACCATGTCTTTCTTTCTTACGGATTTTAAAACAGTTTCTAACAGAGAAACGTCTTATAAAAATGTAATTATAAAAAGAAATAGTAGTGACACACTATAAGATTATTTGTAATTTAATGAATTTTTTCTTTTTATCTCTTAGCCTAATTTCGAGTTGATTACTCACCTTGTTCGAAAGTGGTCAAAACAGCAGTTTGCATATCGATGCGACAGGTATCGGACTCTTCCATGGCATCCGCCGGAATGTCCAGCGCTACTTCACCCTAGGAAAAAAGAAAACGCGATTAATATCTAGGATGTTTACTCAAATTTTATGAAAGAATTCCCTGAGAATTACCGGATTTTTCAGAGATTTTATTCATAGTTCCAGGTAAAATTAAAAAATTTTTTTAATGTAGTTTTGAAATAGATTTATTTTATTACATCTGTTATGTCCATTTCCATCAATGTTAACTTTGATTTCACAATCAGTTTAATTTACTTTTTATCTTTTTCTAATTCTAAGAATTCTTAGAATAAGAAAAAGGTAAAAAGTAAATAAACTGAGATCAAAGTTAATCTACGTTGGTGGAAATGGATATTAATGTTCCTTAATAATACAATTACAAAGAAAAGTCACTTGAATAGTTAAATATTAAAAATATAAAATTTTGAAATAAAGTACTAAAAAGAAATGATATGAACTAAATATAGCATCTAACGTTCTTCCACAATATACATATTCAACTGATCGAAAGTACAAAATTCGGAAGTATAATCAAATGTACAACATCAATTTAGAACGATGCATATTGTTTTCTATTGTTAATAAGTTTTTGTAAAATTTTTGAGTCACAAGAGAGAATATACGTAAATATGTATTCAAGAAGAAATGATCAAAGAAACAATTATGAGTACTAATAAAATCCCATAAAAATCCAATATTCAAAGATAAAAAATAAATTCCTCGTTTCCCGGGTTTTCTCAGTAAATACGTACCTACTTAATATCTTATATAAGTACAAGAAAATGTTATAAAGTTAAGATCATTGTAATACAATGGGGTTCAGCTCAATAAAGATTATACATGCATATTAATATCTATTGTATATGCGAATTGCGTCGAAGACTAATTTTATTAGAAAATTTACTATAGTGAGTTCAGTTGAACAAAATGGATCGTAGAAGAAATTATTTCTTGAAATAATAGTAGTTAGCTTACGCTGATACGTTAATGTGTTAAATTGTTTGACGAGCATTAAGTTTCATGTCTCCTATTTTAAAATTGATGTGTTATCTAATTTGAAGCCTATTTTCCGTGTTTTCGATTGGTTGTAAATTTGTTAATTTAACAATTATTTGATTGTTTAATTAATATAAATATAATAATTGCATAATTAGTTCATAATATAAAATTAAATAATTGTTTAATTGGTTAATTATTATAAATATTTATATCATTATATTATATATATTTATATATTATAATAAGTACAATTCAAGCTCTAATTGTGCAAACGCAAAATTAAGTGTAAATAGGTCAATCAAGAGCGATAAAATTTAGTTGTCAAAGATTAAAAATGTAATTATCAACTAGTGTACAGTGAACATAAGATATACAATTGTCACTCTGTGTACAATAAATATATGGACGTTTCGAGCTTACTTGCTCCTTCTCAACATAAATAATAAAGATGTGTGTGTACCGAAATTTTGTCTTATAAACAGGAAATTAAACTTGTGAGATTTGAACGGAATGTTCATGTTACGTATTATTAGACCATCCGTATAAAATAAGTACAATTCAAGCTCTAATTGTGCAAACGCAAAATTAAGTGTAAATAGGTCAATCAAGAGCGATAAAATTTAGTTGTCAAAGATTAAAAATGTAATTATCAACTAGTGTACAGTGAACATAAGATATACAATTGTCACTCTGTGTACAATAAATATATGGACGTTTCGAGCTTACTTGCTCCTTCTCAACATAAATAATAAACAAGTTACACTCTCAAATCTCTTTATATATTATATTCTTATATTATACAAATATTATAAATATTTATTAAATTCGTAAAAGAATCATTGTTATGTTCTAGTAAATTAAAATTCATTTGCACGGCGCAATACTAATTTTAATTCATTTTATATCAATCGCATGTGACATACGTTCTCATATTCGAAAAAAGTTTCTACATAAATTTTAATGATCGCAAAACGATTTAAATTAAGTATTCTAAATGTCATGTTCTCTATGCGAGCCAATCGCCTGTCACTAATGTCCAGTCTCTATATAATTAATGCTGCATTTAATTTATTATTAATGATGTGCTTCCTCGAAGAGACCCAATCAGCAGAAATGTTTTTTTTAAATATTTATTCTTCATTATAACAGTATTTTTGGAGGGATCTCCTTAGGCATAAATTATATAATACCATTCCGCTATTTTTTTCTTCAGAAACGCACGCACGACGCGCATCCGCGTGCTTTACCATTCGCTAACGACATGGAAAGCGGAAAATCGGGATCTGCGAGTCTCTATTGAGAGTCATTTCACTTCCTTATCGAGAGTGCGAGTTACGTGTACCGGCTTCGCATACCGGATACACAAAGGATACCGATGTATAACAATTTCCCATGCCTTAGAATGGGCTTTTGATTTAGGAGAGAATTGCTCAAGGCGCCGTGACGACGCTTCCAGTACCCGCGGAACTTCCTTGTGACCTCGCGCCGACGTAAAACTCAGGTATCTGTCATTCGTCGCACGTCCATAAATCTCGGACTGATGTTAAAACGTCGTACTTTTGCATAAGGCGAAGTCTACGTCTCGCAAGTAATCATACAACGTGTTACTTGTTGCAACCAATAATTAAGCTTATTTTACATTACAAGTTGGTCGATTATATAATATCAAAGGTTAACTATAGGCGTGCTCCACTTATTCACTTAACAAGAGTCGCGAGCTTATGTCCTTGTTTAATATTTGATAAACAACAAGGAGGTAAATGATTATAAAAATGTTGCGCTAACAAGTAAACCTACTCAAGTGTCACTCTTCGATTTTGATGAAACTTTGCACACTTCTAGGGCGATGAAAAATAATCGACACGTATTTTTTTATATTGGCGGTAATTCAGTTTTAAGGGTAGAAACTACCCTTTGAATATTTGGGGATGTATTCAATGAGACGCCATTTTGAATCCGCCATTTTGATAATGATATTTTCGACATCAAATTTGGATTCAGCGACATCGAAAACCCCCATAAAGCCTTCACAATTTAAATTGTTCAATGGATATCATTCAAATCTTGACAAGATAATTGTCATTGAAACGCAACGATCTCGTTGTCCCTCATTATTATTATACTATTCGTGAAATAATGTCAAAGTGCACAATACTGGAGCATAATATGGAGTAAGAAAATGGAGGAAGGTTCGAAATGAACGCGGTATTTATCTCTGAAGGATTTCTCAGAAATTTGAAAGAATTATTATATATCGATCCATACATGGAATTTTCCTATTCTGTTGATCGTGCTACTTATAATTTAATCTTATTTTCCATAATTCTTGATGTTCTTCTGGTATTTCTTGCAGTGTCTCGGTTTTCTTGATCTTATCGTAGTCGTCGCTTTACCATTTGCAATTTAAATTTCTGTTGACACTTTAAGAATCTTGTAAAACTCAGCAGGCTTGCAAAATTCATTCAATTAAATTATTATTATTGTTGTTGCAGCTGGAAGGGGAAATCGCGCGATTTGGAAATTTTGTGACGTCAATACCTTTCAGAGTTTTTGAAATATTTCTCAAAAAAACAGTTATTTGTGAGAATAACGAATAGTCTTCTCTTCTAGGAAGCACGTCATTTTATTTTGGTATATTAATCACGATCGTACTGTGGCCCAAGCGTGACACCGGAAATCAATCTTGCCATTCGAATTTTAATTCGTCCAATAAAAAAAAACTGTCGTTGCCGTACGTGGATGAATAGCGTCGAATTTCAGCTGTGAAGGTACACGTAGAGAAAAAAATGGCTGCAATTACTATAATTTAACTATAATTTACAGTCATTTTCGATGCCAAATATATAGTTCTTTTAATCTTGCAAATTATAGTTTCCAGTTATTGTAAAAATATTAAAAGAGCGAATGTTGAATAGTATTAATAATAATAACTTTGTGTTTACAGTTCTCTAAACTATGAAGAAATTTTACTACACGTTACATTATGATAATTTCAAATAATATAATAAAATATTGAGACATTACTGTTAAAAGTAAATTAGTTGTATTCGTAAAATAATTGTATTCTATAAAATTGTACTATTTTACATAATTGTATTTTAAATAATTGTACTATAATTATGATTGTATTTACTACATATAAAACTCAGATAGCAAGCTGACTTATTGTCGTCTTTGACGACATTTTGATTTGCTACCTGGATAGAAATGTTCATTTTATTTTTATCATCAATGTCTTGATATTTTACTAGATTAATATTTGAAATTATCATAATGTACGATAAAATCTGTTCACACTTGATAGAACTAGAACCACAAGGTTATTATTATTATCCCAGACAGCACACAATATTTATGACAAAGATTTATAGACATTTATTACTTTTTATTTACTTTTTTATGTATTATATAAATATTTTATATACACGAAGCAAAAAAAAATTATAAAATCTTTATTCAAAATGTTATTAAAACATAGATTACATATTTTATACATATTTTATAAATCTCTTTGTGTGATATTTATGCGCTAAATTTTTATGATCTGCTCAATCTAAAATCGCAAAAACGTTTATGAAATATTTTCGTAAACATCTATAAAATATTCAAATAATTATAAATTTTTGTAAATCTTGTATAAAAATACCGTGTGCTGTCTCGGACTAACATTACAGCAGTAATAACTGTAAATGGAGCACCTAATCGTCATTATTTTACCACGCAATTACAGTCACAAACACCAAACATTTTATTCTCAGTGTAACTCGCGCGGGTCCAAACGCCAGCACACCAGTCGAAAATTTTTGGCACCATTTGGTACCGTACGATTGAAACGAAGTTTGCCGGGCCACGTGCACACCACTCACCGTAGCAGCGGAGGTTTCCGCGACATTTCGGTCGTTGAAGCTCATCGACGGATCGCGTGTTAGCACGCAACGGACGTGCTCACGTAATAAACAGCCGCGTACGTTACGTCGAACTGCGACTGACGTTCACATCAGGAAACTCACCATGTTCGACGATTCTGACTGAGGCGTCTTCGGTTCGAGTCCAGACATTTATCCTTCCGAGAGCACAGATCACACTTGTCGCCCAAAAGCCACTTCTGTTGCATAAAGAAAATGCGATTACGTTACGCTACGATCTTTACAACCGGAAAGGGTGACGTCGCGAATTCTTTCAATTTTTTTTTTTTCACAGCATGTGATTCGAGAAACGTAAACAGGCATGTTTAAATGATCCATCAATCAAAGCGTTTTACGTTCGTTCCTACCAATGTAGATTAACTCTAATCTCAACTTAACTTGCTCTTTAAATCTCTTTTTATTTCTTAGAACTAAAATAGATAAAGAGTAAAGTTAAACCGAGATTAAAGTTAATCTACATTGGTACAAATGGTTGTAAGTTTTCAGCTTCGCATATACAAGCGTGATTATATTAGAAGATTTTAGCGATAGGTAAACCGAGATACATTGACCGGCACGTCGTGGTTTACACGAGTAAAATGCAACGCAATACGATTTCTAAATGTGTCTCTTTCCGATGCCTCGACTTGGATCTATTGTGCGGCGCATCATGAATAATTAATTGCGACCCCGAATGATCTCTTACATCATTGTATAAGAACCTGAGCTCGCTTTCGCGACGGGCAATTCTATTTTTGCAAATAATTCGAGCCAAATCGGGCAGCCTTATACGACTTTCGAATAAACGAGAACCATTAACTTATAAAACGAAAAAAGAAACTGCTCCAGTAATCGAATATGTATACGCGTATATTTTATTCCTCTTTCTTTTAGAATTTTTCTTTTTGCGCAACATCGGACGCTCCGAGCTCCGAAGGACTCGATAGCCATGAGTTTCACAAATCATCTTATTATCAGTGTCGATTATTAATTACAGTCACGTGAAGGCCTAAGAATTCCTATTTTTAGATGTGACCCCCGACGACAAACATGTTTAAAAAAACATCGTAAAGATTATATTTTTTATGCATACGCGCGAAAAAGACGTCATTTAAATGTGCGTGTTGTCTGAAGAAAAAATATAAATTAAAATATAAATAATTGTTCTTCGAGTCTTTCTGTATATGTATTTGCATCTTTCCGATATATTTTATTGTCAAAAGTTCCGAAGGACTCAGCCATGAGTTTTGCAAATCATTCTGATCAACGATGTAACCGCAAACATCATACATTGATGGATAGAAGCCTAGGAGTCTTTCTTACTTTTAAACATGTCCCAGATAATATGTATATTTAAAAAACATCGTAAAAATGTCGTTTTTAAAAGTTTTTACGACATCTTTGAGAAAGATGTCTTTTGAATATGCATATTGCCTAGAAGAGACAAGGAAATAAATCTGCTTCATTGGTTTTTTATTTTGATATATGTATTTGCCGCTGTACTTTTCGATGTATTTTAGCGAAATCGAACAGCTACGAACTCACTTTAATAAAAAATTTTCTCAAAATTTTTATACAATTTTTGGAACACTTTCCAGAAATATTGAGAAAGTCTACACCTTTTTAAAATTTTTTTATATATGTGAGTTCTGAAATATTCTAACATGTTTTCATCCTATAATTTCTAAAAAATACTTTAAACTTTAATTTTTATAAAATTTTATTAGAAATTATAAAATGAGAAAGCTTAGAGAAATCTTAGGAATCTTCACATATAAATAATTCTAGAAATTAAAGAATTTCTCAACACTTTTGAAAAATGTTCGTATAAAAAAAATCCAAGAAATATTCTAAAAAGTTATAAATTTATGCAAGAAGTCTGAAAAATTCTGAAATTTACATAAACGTTCTAAAAGATTAACGAAAAATTTTCACCAGGACAGCCAAAAATTTTGCGAATATTTTACATATTCATATAGAAGCTTAAGGACTCTTTATTACTTTTAGACATGAAAAAATGACATTGACTGCACGCAATGAAATGTCATTTTTCTAGAACACAAGAACATAATTGGCCAAAGTTACAAAATAAGTCTCGGAAGTCTCTAGACCCTTTACACGTTCATGGCCGAGGAATGATTTTTGAATTTATAATAACTGTATTACCGAATAACAGCAATCCATAATGAACGCTAGATCAGGTACATTTCGAAAAAATTATCATGTAAGACCGTTATCGCGAACGCGAACGTGTCATTCGTCCATATGTTAAAGATATTCAGGATTGAGCCTTTACATGTAAAATATAACAAATGATCTACATTACATGTATATAATGTAAACTATGAAAACTGGAGTTATGCCATAAATTTCAAGATTATGTTTACATGGATTATTTACGTATATATTATTTAAGTTATGTTTACACGAATCTTTTTTGTGTAGACAATACAAGCAATAAAAATTATTATAAATTAGATGACACAATACAGATAAAAGTAATTAAGTAAGATTGTTAATATATCTGATTTTAGTATTGATAAAATAAAAATATGTACAATGAGAAAAAAGTTAATAACTTGACTAAAATGTTCAACTTGATCAAATTTCTTCAGTTAAAGTATTTACGATATTTAAGTTCAAAACATAAATGCTTAAATTGAAGTTCAAGAGTATTTTCAATTAAATGTATAAATAGATGAACTGAAGAAACTTAATTAAGTAGAAAAATGTAGTTAACAACTTTTTTCTCAGTGTACACTGAGAGAAATTTATTTTAAATAAAAAAGTACATTTTTTTTCTTAAAACCATATAGTTTCAAGCATTTGTTTGTTCTGTTTAAGTTAATATATTTACTTTTAAGTAGACATTATTTTAAGTTTCTAATTTTTACATTTTTAATATTTAAATAATGATTTTACAAATAAACTAATAATATTATTAAATTTAATTAAATTGTTTCCTTAGATTAAAAAATTTGATTATCTTAAATATAAAAATAATCTAAATATTTTCTAGAACTGCAAAAGAAATTACTTGATTAAAAGTTATTTCTTCATTTACATAATTATTTCAATTAAAAAATTTTTATATAACTTGACTGCAAGTAAATAAGCTATTAGAATCCATCGAATAAATAATTTTTTTGTTTTAAGATATTTTTTCATTCAGTGTAATATTAAAAATTAAGAAACGAAATTATACTATTTTTTATAACATCAAAATCTTCTATGAATTATTGTTCAATGGATTACTGTTTAGATGATATGTAAAGCACAATTTACATTATATACATGTAATGTAAGTTATAATTTATATTTCACGCGTAAATGTTCAAGCTTAATGTAAGGAAGACCAAGGCTCATTGGCATAGTGTTTACAATTTCGTCATTTGATATTTTAAACAATTAGTTATAATTGTACTGTACGGATGCGAGATAGAAAGAACTTTTCTTCCTATATTCATACCAAAAACAATTCTGGATAGTTTTTTTGGAATAAGCAGAGAGAGAGAGAGAGAACTGGAGAAAACGATCACGGCCGCGATTAACTCCGACTTTACTTTTTTTTCACAAATAACAGCGCCTCTATAAAATGTGGATATTGAACTACGTAGCCAATGTAACCCGTAAGTAATGCACGTCATTTACTTGTGGTTCTTTTCCGTGCTAGGGCTAGGAGCAGCAAGGAGCAGGGCAGTGAAGTAAAAGAGCGATACGAATAATTTCTGAATCGAATAATTTCTGCATATGCGTGTTTTACCTGTTAATAATAGCGCACGATCCATCATATTGTTTAAAGCGAGACCAGCATTCGTTGAAGGAGTCATGTGTAGTAGTCGCCGCTGGAGCTGGAGTCCTAGAGATGACGAATCTTGATCCCCATTGACAGGTGAAACGAGGGGAGAATCTTGATACGCTCGACATCGAGAAATCTGCCTGTTTCGCACAATCTTCTTCCGTACGTACGTATACATTACAGGTGAAGTTAATATATCCAAGATATTTCTCTGAAGAGGTTACTGACTGACGTGTTTTCCTTTGTCAGATGTCGAACTTAACCTATAAGCGTGGAAATGGGATAAGCGTTATACAACCACAGAAAGATTGAAGACACTTGCTTTCAAACTACGAAAAGCAAAACACACACACAAAGAAAAATGGATGAGATCTCCACCTCGTCCTCGTCGAGCAACGTGGTTTCTAGCCAAACGTCATTGCCATCCACTCACGATCCTGGATGGAACGATCCACCGGAGTGGGCACTGTCGTCGCAGCATAATTCATCCGGGACATCCATCAAGAGACTCCTGAACAAGCGAGTGGCGTTCCCGTTGTCCTCGCAAACCTCTTCTCCAGGGAAGGTTGCCAGTCTGCCACCTTCGTCAAATATGCCTCCTGTTCTACAATCTACCACAGCTCCCACAATAACCACAGCTCCTCATAAGCCTCTTCTGGCTCCTACCGATAAAGACTGTGCAAAGACGGCGCACAATTTCGATAAAGATCAAGCTTTGACGGAAATCTTTGTCAATTTAGAATCTGTGATGATGGAACAGAAAATGGAAAAGGACAAGATGAAGGAGATACAAAGACGGTTAGAGATTATGAAATCTAATTGGCTGGAAAACAAACTGAATGACACAGTGCAGAGAAATATTTTGGATATATCGAAAGGTAACAATAAAATCCTTCATAATTTAAACTGCTTAAGTGTGATCACACAAGTAAAGAAGCGTCAGCTATGGTTGAGGCTCATTCTCGGTGCTTCAGCTTGTTATTTTGTATTTAATGTTACATTTTCAATTTTTATAAACAAAGTTGGTTTCGAAATACAGTTGAAAATATTATCACAAATTAAATTGATCAAAAAGCACCTTAAAACACTAAATTGATTATGAAAAATATGCCTGGTAGAATTGATGTGACGCATGAAATGAGAGAGGTCCAGATTCATACTCTAGTTGGAGTAATATTTTATTTTTATTTTAAGATGATTGTAGTAGCATTATTAAATTGACGAACAATTTAATTTATGATATTATTTTTAGCTTCAGTTTATGATTTCGAGACCGGTGCGCAATTTATAAAAAAACTTAAAAAATGTACATGCTCAACAGGATTCTAAATACCGAGCGCATTACAGAATAAATTAATTTTCGAATTGATTTGACAGATCACAAAATCCTTTTATAGAATAAAAGTACGCACCAAAAATTTTATGAGAAAATCGAAAGAAAAAAAAGAAACCGAGCCTGGCAAGAAACCATGCCTACGATTTAGCTGATATGACGCCATCTCTACAACGTGGACATACACTACGATGCCAATGTACAATCGACCAATACCTCGGAAAGCACATCGCCTGACTGTTGGCACACCTGCCGATAAGCGCGCTAAGCACGCGTACACAAACTTCAAATCGTTCCCGTCGTAACAATTTTCGCGTGACTGACTCGTCCCGTCGCACTATACTGACGATAATTTACGTGAACGCAATGGGGACGAGACGCGAATACCGAATTGTAGGGGCGAATACAAGTACAAATTGACTCACCATTCGCCGCTGATCGCTCCGTCCAGTCGAACGTTCGAGAGTCAAGATTCTCCTCACGACAATTCGTCTCGATTCACCCTTGGCACGAATTGTAAGGGCGCATTTCAATTCGCATCGTCGTGAGGAGGATCTTGGACCTCGAATGTTCGAAAGCTGCAACCGAGACGGAGCTAGTTGGAGCTGGACGGAGCGATCAGCGGCGAACGCCGTGGTGAGTCAATTTGTACTTGTATTCGCCCTTACAATTCGGTATTAACGCCTCGTCTCCATTGCGTTCGCCGCGTAAATTATTGTCGGCACAATGCGACGAGACGAATGAATCGGTCGCGCGAAAGCGGTTAGGAACGATTGAAGTTGACATGTTCGTGTACGCGCGCTTCCTTCGTCAGGTGTGCCAACAATCGGAGATGACGTACTTTTCAAGCTTTAATCTGTACATTGATATCGTAGTGTGTCCACGTTGTAGAGATAACATTTTGAAAAATTGTATCAGTTAAATCGTGGGCATGGCCACTCTCAGGTTTCTTCTTCTTCTTCGTTCTTTCGATTTTCTCGTAAAATCTATCCTATCTAAGTTTTTTTTTTGGTGCATACTTTTATTCTACAAAAAAATGTTTTGATCTGTCAAACCAATTCGAAAATTAATTTATTCTGTAACGCGATCGGTATTTAGGATCCTCTTAAGATTTACACATAAAATAATATTATGCATCAAAATCCAGCTTCGACTATAGTTAATGTCTCTTTATTTATGTGATAAAATCCTTGTATCTATTATATGTTAATATTATGATGAATATATTTAACTGTATATTTTCAGCACTGCTGAGGAAGGATATCAAGGAAGCCGACAAAATTCACATTACCCTTATGACGCAGCATGCAACTGTTTGTCGTACTTGGATGCCGGCAATAAGACATGTAATTTTCGAAATAAAAAAAGAAGGTGAGAAAGCGAACGTTCCGCAACCGGAACAGTCGCCTCTGTTATTTGTTGATACGAAGAAGAGCTGAATTTATCGCTAAAAGATCATAAATATATATATATATATATATAAAAAAATAAAATGATTAAAATATACAAGAACGTTTACTTGTTGCGACTTTACGATATGCCTGCGTGCGGCTGCACGCGATATTTTTGCAGCCAGCGCGTCGAACAACATATCTGAAATACAAATATTGTACTACGATATATTGCAATTTATTACAGATATTTATTACATGTAGGAATAAAAGTGAGAGCGGTTGTATTCATAAAAGTTTTTTGTATTTTCCATTTCTCTCTTATGTATATTCACAAAGGACAATTACATCTGTCTTACCACATATCTTTGTCTAAATGTATTCTTACGTTGATAATAGTCATCGATAGCTAAAATCATTTATTTTATTACTTATGTGTAATCATATACTCACTACCGTACCTCTAAGCATACCTCAATCTTAAGATGGACACATCCGCGCATCCTGAACGAAATTTATTATTAGCTTGAAACGCCCACGTTTTATTTTTCATTCTTGTTTTACTTTTGTTGTCGTGAAATGAGTCTTTATATCATTGCTTTCGCTGTTTCTCTACCTCCGCCGTACTTTGTGCCCGCTGACGCGCGCAAAAGTGCTTTACAAGTTATGGCTCTTAGAAAACTTACACTTATAACTTACGATCGCCTCTTTAATCGTCAATATATTAAATTTTCTTCCACTCTTCGCGTAAATAAATATTCATAAATACATTTGGGGAGGGCGACGTGCGCGAAAGCTCTCTCGACTATCTCTTTTACTCTATAAATCTTTCATTCGTTCTCTCATTCTCACTCTCATTCTCATTCTCACTCTCGCTCTCGGGAAGAACGTGTTCTCGCCAGTATCACGCGAGAAGCTGCGAATCTGCCGAGAGATGATCACGTTCTCGCGCGTCCCCCCGCCCGAATTTCGATTTAAAATTTCTTCATGGCTTTATCCAAAAATATATATACACATATACGGTCGGTGTATACGTAAACGCTATATCCTTACACTACAGCGTACGATCTCCGCGGAGATTCGGTCTGCCGGGTCTGCGGGCCCCGCTGACAAAAACCGGTTTAATGGATATCCTCCCTCGGCGCGTTCTGGACCACCGTCCCGCGTGGCTCCTCTCCCAAAAACGCTTCCGGTTCTCTTTCTTCCCGCCGAGCGATATCCCACGATGATCGCACGAAGGAGGAAAGTTTATTAGCGATATCGGTCGTGATCATCGCGGGTCAACCGGCACTGGTGCGCGAGTGGCCCTGAAGATCTGACGGATGGTTGCTAAATGCTAATTCGCATCCCACGCGATTCAGGAAGCGATACGGCACATCTCTGGCTGGTTTTTCTTCCACGACCGGTGCCATCAATCATCACGAGATTAAAACACGTGTAAGATTTCGCGGGACATATACATCGACCTGTCTGCTTCGTTTCGCTTTGTTTGTTTTTTGTTTCTTTATTGTTACACATCCGTACGCATATATGCTACGAACTATTTAAAAAATTTACTCTCGCATCTCTTCCTTTCGCTCGTCCTTCTTCACTCGCTACGTTCGTTCGTTCGTTCGTACTCTCTCTCTCTTTTTTTTTTCTGGATTTTCTCGCTGGTTTTTTCGTACAAAACAAAATGGCATCTTTTTGGCATTGGAAGAAAAAATACACTCTTTAACGTTTATCTCTTTCTTATCATCCGCCCGTTCTATCTCCGATCGTAACACCCCCCCCCTCCGCTTCTTCCCTCTCTTTTCGCTGATTAATCTCTCTGTTGATCAGATTTCGGATTTCTTTTTCTTCCTCATACAAGGATCTACGCAACGACTCGTCGAATCGAGGAATCTCGCCTACCGATTTATCAAGACTTTGGTGCTCACAACGTTGTAAACATCTCATCAAACACGAAGTTATAAAATTGTTAGTTATAATTTCTCACTCAATGACGTTATATAACATACTCGTTGAGTGAGAAATTATAACTAACAGTCTTACAATTGTAACTTAAGTTGCTGGGATCATTTCATTCTTGTTATCAATACACATCAGACATTTCTTATGCAAATTCTTATACATATTTTTTAGAAGGCAGATTAGAAAGTAATGTCAAAATAGAAATTTGTCTTATTGAAAAAGCATTCTAAAAATGCACATTTTTTGCGTATCCCTATAAGCGCTACAATATTATTTAATATTAATAGAAAATGGTTATATATGTCCACTCCTGAACAATAATATTATATGAATATATTATATGAGAAGTAAATAATATTATTTACTTCAATATTTTAAAGTATCAGGAATATTATAATTTTTTAAATGTAATAATTATAAAGTTTATGAATATTTTATGCATAGTGATTCACATTAATTTTTAAACAAAAGTAATATTCGTAAAATATTTTCATATTCCATGGATATTGAAATAATATACCACGAATATTATATAAAACGGACATATAACAACATTAATACAATATTCCTATAACATTAAAAATATTATATTTTCAGAATATTATTTTAATTTTTAATAATATTCGTATAATATTCTAGGAATATTGTAGCGCTTATGAAGAAAGTCCTTATTACATATTTAACAAGGACAAATGATGCTTACAAGCGCTGTGAGCGCCAGTCCAAGTAAATCTCTCGTGATGACACACCTGAAGAAGCTGACGTTAAAAATCGCAATCCTAATTTGAAGTATTAATTAATATTTCATTAAGACAACATTCTTATCTGGGAAACGTTCAGCTTTATTAGCGGCAGATTTGTGCCTCCGAATGATAAAACAATGTACATGTACAACTGTTGACCCATCGTTGCGTGTATCAGCCTGTACTTCGGACAGTTCGTTATTTCGCTCTCCGTGAATCCGTCGATTATTGTTATTACAAACGCCTCACCTAATCATTTAATACTATTTTGGCATCGTCGAACTGTATAATTTCCGAGTTTCCACTTTATAAAAAAGTACTTTTTTTTCAGCAAGAATAACGATCTTCGGTGTACTTATAGACAGTAGTCGGAAGTATCGTACAATGGTGTCTCGGGATGGCTAAGTGTACATTTTCGGAAGTCGAGGGTGGAATTCCTTTTGATTTCTCTTCGCGGTTGCACGCGGGCGTCGCGAGAACTCGCGTTCCTCGTCGCACTCTCTCGGCGACGCGTTGATCGATCCATGGATCATCAAAAATCGCAACGTGGACCACGGTGACTCGACTTTCGTCGCGAGAGCGAGAGAGCAAGACTGAAGAAACGTTTCCGCGCGAAGAACAAATTTTGAGACGATGGGACGACGAAGTGGTCCCTTGAAGTCCCGCGACACCCGCTGGATCCGAAAGACATTACGAAACGCTCTGACTTAATTGAAACTCGATACAAAGACAGCCGCGTTTCATTATAGTATTGTCACTTCTGGCGGAATACGAGGAGGAGGACAATAGCGTCTTGCTTACGTGCGTTAAGAAAGAAAGAGGAAAGGAAAGAAAAAGCCATGCAGGGGGCCCGATGCTATTCTACATTGTACTCTCATTACCGTCCTTGCTGCCCTTATTTAGAAAAATGGATTGGTATGTATGTGTGTGTGTCGCGCGGTGTATGCGTGCGTAAGCGAAAAAAACGAGTGTCACGCCCGAAATTATCCCGTTACCACATCTGTCACGTGAAGAAGAAGTGATAGCGAACTCAGAGAGAACAGAGATACACGCGTTTTTTTTTTATTTGTCTTCCTGGGAGGGAACCAGCACTAGGGCCAGTATTCATAGCCACTTCTTATTTCAAGACCATCTTAGGTAACATTTTAAGATGCTAATACGGCTTTGATCTTAAGACAGTACTTAAGACAGTTCTTAAATATAAGAATCAACTACGAATACTACGAATAGCTCTAGGCAGATATTCATAGTCCATTCTTATCTTCAGATCATCTAGATGATGTCTTAAGATACTAATACAGCTCTGTGTATGATTGGTTCATTTTAAGATTGCTTAAGACAATTTCAACCCTCCGAGGTCACATGAGAGCTTTGAAGATTCCAGCGAATTTTCAATTTTAAATTATTCTGTCTCAAATTCGGATAAAAAACATTTCGGATCAAACAATTGTGAAATCATATTCTGAAATATTAGAAAAGTACTAGAATTTTTTCAGATTTTTTTAAAATCTAAAAACTCTTTCAAAAACACGATCAGGTACCAATGACTCCTTGTGTCCAGGAAAGCTGAGAAACAATAGTGTTCTCGGAGGGTTAAATATAAGAACAGACTATATGAATACCGGACTAGGGATTCGATATGAGACACATCGCGACTTTCCCGTACGTCTGGGCGAGGAACCGATTTTCCTCGACGAACGTTTACCGCGACGAAAATGCCCCTCTTTTTTATTTATTCGTCGAGCACTTTATCGTGAAACTGCGCGAAGCGTTCGAGAGACGATAGAACGATAAAATAAAAGAGGGGGGAAAAAAGGGGACGCTCTCTGATTGACTACTTTTTTTTTAGCCCCGCCGGTTGAAATTTGTGAGGCCGTTCCGAGCAATGCGAGCGAAATCGACGTGGCATATTGGAATTCTTTCGTGTGTAATAGGAAACATCGATCAACCGGTGCACGGGAAGTCAGACAATCTCAACCGAAAGTCGTGCCGCCAGCTTGCCGAAAATAGAAAAAACGGTACAACACCACGTTCTCAAACTTAATTAATAAATATATAATATACATTAAATTAGATTACATTACTAGTTATTACTGTTGCCGATATTATTATTATTATTATCACTATTACTATTACATGCGATAACTAATGAATGATAATATATTAATGATTCCTATAATACTCCAGTAGGCGAGGGTTGGTCGCGTCTTGCTTCCTTCTTTTTTTCATTCCACCAATTTGCGGACGTAAATGCAA
Organism: Solenopsis fugax; assembly: GCA_003595255.1. Taxonomy (NCBI): domain Eukaryota; kingdom Metazoa; phylum Arthropoda; class Insecta; order Hymenoptera; family Formicidae; genus Solenopsis; species Solenopsis fugax. Next base: position 30,580 of record QKQZ01049580.1, read on the forward strand.
AAAGGAAAGGTAGGACTCGACTCGGTGAACGCGAGCCAAAATCAAAAGCCCGCTCTCAATTCACACTCCCCGTTATGAGCTAAATTATAAATTTTGCGCCTTAAAAATCGTTCTACGCTTATTTAAGGGATCGCAGATGTCGTAGCGAAAATAAATAAATAAGTGGACCTCCTCGGCTAATAATCCTGCTGAGACAATTTCGTTCGCCTTGAGCCCTGTCGGTTCTCCGCGACAGGGTACCCTTACTTATGTTACAACTCTGTTGTCACTGGACGCAGACGATGGATCACGCGGAAGTGAGCCCCCTTCCCTCGGAAAATTTTACCATCCTACTTATTAACCCCCGATATTCTACGATTAACCCCTCGCGCTAGCCCAATGTCATGCGAATAAAATATCCTTTAGATTGCCTTTAAGTGGTGACCTTCCAGGCTCTCGATAAAGATCTAATCGAAAAGATCCAAACCCCGAGTTACGCGAAAGCACGGGAAGAGTGTGGAATCAAAAGTAGGCGAGTGAAACGGAAGGCGTGAAACGACCCTGGTTGAGACATTATTGGGATCAATTAACGAAAATATGGAATGTATCGAGACAATCTAACGCGAGAGTAATGGGACTAGGGAGAACAGAGAATGCACCTCTGATCTTGGTCCGAACCTGTTCTGAACATTGGAAACTTCTATCAGAAACGAAAGCCTGGATATGCCACAAGAGTATCATAGATACCGAGATCCTTCAAGAGATCTCTCTACGATGACAATGGGCATCTGGTCCATCGAAAAGCCAGTCAACATACCGCCAGAGGCCATATCGGCTGGCCTTCAAAGATCATCAGCAGGACCCTGTTGCCGCTCGCAACAGGCCTAGACTAAAAAGACGATTAATAATATACAAATAAAATGTCGACGATATAGAAGACAAGATAAAGTTACATCGAATCTTTTCGTTTCTACATTGATTGAATAATAATGCGTCGCATCTCGGAAAAAGCTGATCAAATTCTTTTTTGTCGTACCGATTGACCTCTCGAGCACTTTTCTTTCGTTTTAACGAGATATCGGACACAAACGTCATCATCCGTATTAAAAAATAAAAATTAATTTTTATCAATTGTACGAAAAATTAATTCGTCCAGCCATTCTAGTACATTATCGGATATTATTGAATAACGTCGAATTTAATTGCAAACGACAAGCTAGCGTAAAGTCGCGTTATTAACTGAATTGCAGGTTCAAGTAAAAAGGATCAAACGAGGTGGAACAAGCGGTAAGGGAAGAACGTCAAGAACTGACGATGAAGACAACACCTGGCGTATTCAGCCTATGTACCGTCGACCATTAGATACACCCCTACCTACGCGTCACGTGATTGTTAGATAAATGCTTTGTACTCAGCCGACCCGAAGGACGCATGGTTAGTATTATATCGCATGCCACTTGAATTAATCGTACTTAGTGTACTTAGCTATGAGTACAAACACGTAAATAAATACGAGAATAAGAAGCGAAATGTACAAAGGCTAGAAATCAGAGATATACATTACATATCATTTAATTAATTTAAAGATTTGAGATCATTGTGTCGTGTGTCGTCGTCTGGATTTTAGGATTGTGCTTGGACCTTCGCGAAAAATCGTTCAATTAACGAATGTAAAAAGTTGTTCTCGGAACTATCGGCCCCTTCTTTTGACTTCGACAGATTCGAAAAGAAACGTGGACTCTAATGCCTTTATTAAAATCCAAGAGCATTTGAATTTAATTCAATTTCTATGACATATCATGTCGCGATTGATAAAAACATTATGAGGTATTTATTTAATTAATAAAATGTAATAGAAGATATATATATATATATATATATATATTAATAGATATAAT
>QKQZ01049583.1:0-17652 GCA_003595255.1 Solenopsis fugax
CCGGCCGAGGCGTGGGAACGCGGGGGCGCCGTCGTGCCCCTTCGCTAGAAATCCAACAAAAAGATGCATATGTGAGCAAAAAAAAATTAAGCATATAAAGAAATGTTTAATAGAGAGTTTGAATATATTTCATAGAAATTCTACTTTGAGTTCGATATATTTGAAAGTGTAATCTTTTTTTTTAAAGTTATTTTGCAAAAGCTACAATTTTTCAGGCAGATCTTCATAAAAATTTTATATATTAATCTCATATATTTTATTTAATACTGACAAAATTTAATTGACCAGTGGCCATTAATTACTTATTTAAAATTACTTTTAATCTTCAAAATAAATAATTTATTTTTTTTTATTATAACTTCAATTGATATAATAATTACTACATAAGTTTTATAACTTATCTAGTAATTAATATATCAATTAAAGTTTTGTAAACTTAGTTGTAATATCGTAAATATAAAAAAAAAGTAATTATCTTCAGTACCGTCAGTGTTAGGGGCCACTGATTTCGAATTAGGCAGAGAATTTTGCGCGTTTCCGACTGTTTTTCTCAGCAAAACAACATTTCTGCTTTGAACTCCCAAGGGATGTTTCTCCACGCTGATTCGAAAAAGGCTGAGAGTCCTTTAACGTTCCCCCTCCGTAAAAAAAAAAGAAAGGCGGGATTACGCTCGCGAGGCGCGAACTCGCGCGCGGTGGCATCACACGTGATGCGCACAGCCCTACGCTGTGCCGATGCAAATAACCGAACCAAACAAACCGCGCGTATCTCTAAAAATACCGCCTCCAAAATCCATAACCGCGAGAAAGCCGCGGGACTGCTTCTAAGTATAAGGCGCATGGATCACGGCGTTAAACAATCGGCCGCGCGCGGTCGTCCTTCCGCGAGAAATAACGATTACGCCGTCCACTTCGAGCGTTTCGCAATCCCCGCTTGCGCAGCCTCGCGACAAATTCTCGCTTTGGAGTTTCTCCTCCTGCTCATTTCACTCGCAGTTAGAATGTAAATTCTTTCCATTCTCTATCTCTCTCTCTCTTTCGATAAATGAAACGTTGATCGCGCGGGTGCAACGCTCTGCGTTATTAATACGCGACCGCGGCGTATCGCGCGCGAATAAAAAACGTCGGGTCGTCTTAGATGCGGCGGTCAGCATCCAGCATCCCAGTTGCAGTGGATGCACTCTGGCCGGCGGACGCGCCTTCGTCCTGCACGTGCGGTGGGTTAAAAACGCCAAACTTCCTCCGGCAAGTGTCCGGCGATGAGCGGGAGAGCGAGGCCGCACCAAATTTGGTCATGCCGGCCTCCTTCCAGGGAGAGAGAAAGAGAGAGAACGTGAGAGTGAGCGCGAGACGTAGGCTCTTTCGTAGTAGAATGTGGTGCGCTACGTAATCGCGTTACTACACGGCTGCTCTCGCGTATCTTATCGCGGGCACCAAGAGAGAGAGACGCAGTGGAGCATATTCCACTCTCGTTTCCCCGCGGCTGCTGCTGGAAAATGCGCACGTACGACTTTACGATTTGCAGTTTTGCGCGGCGCATCGATCGTCAGGTCGACGAAAATAAATTCCTCAGATAGTTTGCGCGAGAAAAGAAGGAAAGAAGGGCAGCTGAGAGAAGAATTCTTTCGCGGGATGCTGCTCGGCAAGACGTCGAGCTTGATGCTCTTTTATCGGCGCACAACGAAAACTAAATTTTTTAGGTTCAAGTAAATATTTATTTTAACATTGTTTCCTTGATTTTAATAAATATTAGCTAGTATAAATAATTTATTTTTAAATTTGGGAAAAATTTCTTAAATCAAAGAAATGATGTTAAATATATTTATTTAAACATAAAACATTTTTTTCAGTGTATTTATAATTTATTTTGGTCTCTTTCTCTTCTGTTTCGTCGATTTGTTTACGAGAAACTGAAATTTCAAGGTGATCTACGTCGGAACGACCGCCTTCGTTATTTCTGGCTATACAATCATTTCTATTTTTTATTTGAGCCACTGTTACGCAAAGAGATGACGGACAAACTGATGCATTATCATCCGGGAGTTATCTCGAGGAAGTGGCCGTGCATTTCCTTCTCTCATTTCGCGGACAGAAAACCTTCAACAGTTGTCTTATCATTCCTACAGCAGCGTATCGCCTGTGCAAACGTAACTTCTTGACAATAACAACAACAGTGCTGATAATTTTTATGTAAAGTGACACATAAACCCTGGCGGAAAAAATTCTACACAAATTTAAAAAATGTTACAAAAAATCTATTTTAAAAATGCTAGAATTGAAACACTTTCGTTAATTGTTAATTTTAGTAATTAAATACATATTTCTACGAAAAAAATAATCTCTACAAGTTTCTATTGTTAGTAGAATTTTGTATTTATCCACAAAAATTTTTTTTATCAAAGTAAGTTATTTAGTTTCATCAAGAATTTCATCACAAACATCGCACTATAAAAATACAAAAATTTAGAAGTATTTCAATTCTAACATTTTTATGTAGATTTTTATAGCATTTTTTTAATTTGTGTAGAATTTTGTAGGATTATTTCGCCAGGAAATTTTTTGTGTGTGCATGGTTTTGCTAAAGTATCTAAAAATTTAGCTAGATGCAGATCTGAAAGTAATTTTGTTAGACCATCAAAATAATTATGTAGGACTCTCTCGCTAGCTGCCAGAATGTCTAAACTTTTTGCAGCGTTTTTTCCTCATCATGCTCGAGCGTCCTACATAATTATTTTGATGGTTCAACAAAGTTATTTTCAGATCTGTATCAAGCTAAATTTTAGATACTTAATCATTCTTTCCGTGGCTAAGATAATTTGAAAAATAAACTGTGTCCAAGTGAAGGAGAACGTGCCAAAAAACAAAGAAAAGAGAACGGAGAATAGAGAAATAATTCATAATAATGACACAAACAAAAGAACATTCTTATTTTGAGAATATCCTTATTTTCGAAACGTTAAACATTGAAAAGAGATTACATAACGTTAAACAGGCAGATAATTTACATCTATGAAGAAATTTTGTACAGTTTCATCAAGAAAAATATATTCTCATTATTCAATAATAATTTTCATGAATTGAAAAGAAAAAAATATCGAATAAAAAATTATACTTTTAAACTAAGAATGAGAATTTTTTAATATGTATTGTTATTATCAAAATAATCATATTGTGTTCTTTAGAGAACTATCATCACATTAACATTACAATATATTTTACTAAAATTGAAGATTATCAAATTTTTAAAAGAAGAAGTTATATATAAGCAAGATTATTATTATTTCATACATAAACAAGAATATAATTTCTTGCTTATATGAAGTAATGATTGTTGGAGAGACTATATCAATTTTAATTTGATACTAATATTTGATACTATTTTTTCTGTGAAGAGTACCTAAATCGCTTATGCAAAAACACAATACAAATAATTATAGAGCCTTTAACGATTATAGTTAGATCATGCAAATATTTCTTGTGTGATTTTATATACATTTTTAAGTTAACGATACTGCCCGTCGAATAAAGAAATAATTCGTTTTACAGAATCAAGAATTTAATTCTCTCTCGTTAAATCGATTGAGTCCTCCAATTGACAACTAGTCTCTCTCGCGGGAATTAAGGCGACTCAAGGCGAATGCGTGAGCACGTGTTTATTTCAACGTTGTCGCTCCAGGCGTTCCCGCAATTTCATTTGCATTCGCGAGGAACGTCTCGCGTTTCGCGAGATGAGAAAAGTATACGCGATCGAAGCCGAGGCACGCAACGGGGGCCGCGTATCGGCGATTATAAAAGGGTGGCCCCGCGGGATCGAGACATAACGATACTAACGATACGCGACGCGTCGGAAGAGCTAGGCGCTAAAAAAGGCGAAGGAAAAGAATGCAACGGCCACTCGTTACGCTACTCGACCCACGTTAACGTGACAATTCGCCTGCTCGCGCATTCCATTCGTGCCTGTCGCGTCGGCGTCGAAACAAGGCTGATTCGCCCCTTCGATGTCGTTTCCCTCTCGCGTGGGCGCTCCTTTCGATTCACCTAAATTCACCACCATTCACCTATGCACCTGACTGACCGCGAGTAGGCGTCGTCTAATTGTAAGAGCGCGTTTGTTGGCCGATTTTCTTCCAAAAACATTTTTGAAAAGATTACTTCACTAGCGTGTGACTTCGAGCAAAACATTGACTTGTCAAGTATTTGTGATAATGACTCGTTAATGTCGATAGAATTATCAATTTTTTATCGTTTGTTACGATAAAAGAGAATTGAGTTGAATAGCTAGAAATTTTATCGCGTCTAATTTCATTATATTTGTTGTATTAATCACTGATCAATTAGAGTGTGATTAAACCTAGATAGCAAACAATATTTTTGATAAATATTCATGAATATTTATTACTATTTCTAAGAATATTATATATATATATTTTTTTAATATATTTTATATACATGAAGGAAAGAAATACAATTTTTGTTCAACATGTTATTAAAAAATTAAATAATTGTAGTAATGTTTTACGCTTATTTTATACATATAAATATTTTTACAATATTTATGATAAATCTTTATGATTTGTTCAGTCTAACATCACAAAAATATTATGAAGTATTTGTAAAATATTCAAATAATTATTAAAAATATTTTGAAAACAGATTAATGCCTATTTTCCCTAACACAGATTAACTTTGATCTCAGTTTAACTTACTCTTCATCTTTCTTTAGTTCTAAAAGAATTGGAAAAAGACAAGGAATAAGTTAAACTAAGATTAAAGTTAATCTACATTGGTGGAAATGGGCATAAGTAACATAATTTGAATATTCAAATACAAAACATATTAGACATCCGAATTTTTTGAATTTTCGAGAGTCAAAACACCGGAAGTGGAAACCTTCTTGTTAAAATAGGACAAGGGAGCACCCACGTATAAAGCGTGACACACATATCTGTATATGGAATGCGCAATAAATTTTCTTTATCGCGAAATCTCGCTGCCAGGAAAGCTACGACGATAGAGATGAAGCTGGACCATCGCCAGAATCACGTTTTGTAATCCAATTTTATCCGTTTACGGGTCTTACCGTAGGAAGCAAGGACTTCCGGCGCCACACTGCCGCGGCATGTTCTATTTTACCAACCGAGTTTCATTGGTGGTTTCCACGTGGTGCTATCTATACAGTTTCCAGCAGAACCTGCATTAGAAAGAGAGAATTCGGACATTTAATTTTTTTTTAAATAACAGATTAAAAATTCTAGTTGCACTATTTTATTGAAAGTCTGTTTTAGCCGATTTATAATTTGCAAATTTCAAAGTGAAAATCTGACACATTTCTATTTATAAACTTTTATGCTGTGCATATGTATGTGTTTATTTTAATACACATTTTGAGCATGTGTCAATTATCTCTTGCATATAAAATTATAAATAGAATATCCTGAATTTTGATGAAAATTACGGAACGCTTATAAAATAGATAGATCATTTTCTTTGCTGTTTTTTTTGCGGGAAGCTTTCGCAGAAATTAGAAATAAAACGCCATTTTTTTGTAGCGGTATATCTTGTATTATTATAATTATTATTTCAATTTTCTAACTAAAATAATTATTTTTTGAGCGATTCATAATTTCATTTTGTGTGCTCAAAATTATTTTCGATGTTTGTAGTTGTCCTACACGTCTTCGCGAATCTGTATGTTGCACGTGATACTATATAAAATGCTGAAAGTTAGCAGTTGAGTCTGCGTTTGTTTCTCTCTATTAATCCCGCCGGGATAATTCAGTACAGTTATTTGGGTTTAGTGAACTCAATACATTGTGCATGCTCATTGCTCACATGCATTTACGCATCATACACATGTCATAGACACACGCTTCTATTAGTAACGGTGTAATAAATATGAGGAAATGTGGAAATAATATATGAGTTAATTAAAAATAAAAAAAATAGAAACAAGGTAGCACGAAGACTAAAACTTTCTTATTAAAAATCCTTATATGGATAATGTGTGATCTGAGTAAAAAGTGCTTTAGAATATACGCGCTACGTCACTACTTTAGCTTTAACTTCTACTGATGACTAACAATAATTTTTAATTCACCAAAATTTCTGAAATAATAATTTCGAGAAAATTGTTGATTGTCGAAAATTTTTTAGTTATATTTCTTTTAATTGTAAAATTTATTTTTATCAAGTAATAGAGAGAAATAATTCTTCAAAGAGACTGCGTCACATCTATTCTGAGTGGGAGATAAAATTTCCCGGGGAGGCAATGGGAAAAGTTTTCTATGACGCACTTCGTAGCGATAGCATGCAATACGAATGGCAAATAGGGTAAGAGGGGCGATAGACTCATCTAGAAAGGAAGATCGAGATTGTCGAGACTATCTGCTTTCATATTTATTGCCATTCTTGCGTGGAGGACCAGTGTCTCTCAGTTTATTCAAGTGTTCTGTACGAAGTAAGCAAGCCACACGCAGCGCTGGCAGGAGCACTTGAAGCATCCAAAATTGTCGAATTTGAAAAATAATTTGGAAATTTTTAATAATTTTCTCTCTCTTTCCCTCCTCAAAAATAAGATTACATCTATTATTTAATTGTTATTAAAATGAAACTCATTCCGCACTGCGGAAACGGAAAATTTCTTCGTCTTCTTATAATAATAATCTTCGGACATTATAATCGATAGCGAACGGGTAATGAGGAATCGTATCGCGTGGAAATAAAATTCGACGACTTTCCCGTATCGTAGGAAATTACGTCTTCACTATTAAGACGATAGTGTTGCCTCCGCAAAGGAGTGGCCAAGAGGAACGTAGGGAAGGAGGATCCTGAGACGTCGGGCTCGAAGGAAACGAGATTTTATGGGGGATTCCCGGGTGCTGAAACCAGCGGCAGTGATCATAAAAAAAAAACCTAGGCGCCCGCAGGACCGGGATGCGACCGGGATAGGATGTGTTTTGCCAAAAGCTGGGAAGCGTCGCGACGGCGCCAGGGGGTCTGGAGCCAATGTCCCGGGCCCTCTCACCCGTCTCTCCCTCTCCCACTCCCTCTCCCGGTTCCTGTCAATTCCGGGCGACTTCCCATCCCCGGGGAAAGACTCACCCCGAAAACTGGTCCGCCACGAGCGTTCCCGGCGACCGCGCCAACACGCCAACGCCAATGTTCCGCCGCCGCCTACGTCCTTCGTCCTCGTGCGCTGATTACGTCGTTCACGGTTAAGCGAAACGAGCACGGTGGCTTCGTCAAAAAGTCCGCAGAGTTTACGCGAACGGGGATAAATTGGCCCTTAATCCGCTAGACGAATGATTATTCTTGTCATGTTTCCCGACGTGTAAATAAGACCGTTGCCGTTGGACAGGATGATAACATAACTCGATAAAATCCGAGCCAGATATATTTCTTTTCTCCCACTTAAGATTTTTATTTAAGATTCAAGAAACTAACACAATTTTATTTCATTCTATCTAGTTAAAAAAAATTTTTATTTATTTAGGAAATATCTTATAAACGCGTAATATTAAATAATATTCTTGAAATATTAACAAAAATGATTTCACTCTTAATACTATACGAATATTATAAAGAAGTAAATAATGTGTTATTTACTTCAATATTTTTAATTATCGAATTTTATAACTTTTAAATGTAATAATTATTAAGTTTATGAATATTTTATACATAATAATTCACATTAATTTGTACTATAATAATATTCGTAGATTTAACACAAATATTTCCATAATATTAAAAAATGTTGAACAATATTTTCAGAATATTGATAGTAATATTATTTTAATTTGTAATAATATTCGTATAATATTCTAGGAATATTGTGTGCTTTTGGGGGTAAGAGATTTCATATCATATTAATTTCTATAAACACATTTATCAAAGTTATTTTAATAACGATGAGTATTACAAGAAACAATTTTTTAGATACGTAAACAAATAATAAATATATTTGTACAATAAATTTGGGCAATAATTTTACGTAAGATAAAACGTCGTCTTCTCATGAAATGCAAATATCAGTACAACCAAGTTGCATTCAATAAGAATTCAAATTACAATTTCACGCCGAAGAGAACATGGCCGAAAGCTCGTGGACGAGAATCGCTTTGGAACGGAGTCATTCTCCATCGACATGATTTATGGTCGAGTTCCCGTCAACCCGAGGAAATAAATCCGCTGAAATAAATTCATTTCTGTGAGAGGTTTCGATCGCGTTCGTAACTGCGGCTGCTGCCCGATGGCGTCTACTCCACGAAACGCTGCGGGAAACGAACTTTGCGAGGATAGGAAGCAAATATTTCTGTTTCAAGGAATGACTCTATTGCGGGAAGGCGTGAGATATTATCCATAAATCTTGGCTTATCTTCCTCGTAAAATGCCAGTTCTTCTGTCTCTACGAAGAGATGAGAAACTACGGAACTGTTGTATTATTCTGAGAAGGTGTAGAATTTTGTCGCGATTGTACTAGTAATTGATTGAATTTTATCCTTTTATAGTCTGTCAGTATTCTATCTAATATTGTGTCTAATAATTGTATGTCAATGTTGTAATTTAATTTGTATTTATTTTGTATTAATAATGCGAGAAAGGTTCGTTGATTCATTAAATAGACACGTTAAAACGATTCGTTCGTCAAACTCAAGTTGGCTTTTGTGCTTCTCATGCAAATATAGCTGCATTCGCCGATGACACTCACGCTCGTGCAACATTAATTTTACTCATATTTAGATGTTTCTACCTCATATAGTTTATGGCTGGTCTTCCCGCGGAGAAAAAGGGGCACGGATACATCATGAAGCCCTAAAAAGGGGACAATAGAACAAGCCCTTATGCGCGCAGCCGAGGATGATTTGACAAACTCTCGATCGTGTACGCCCGGGGTTGTACGACGGAAGGTACGAGATAGCGTCAAGCACGAGCATCGAAATCACCATAAAAAATCGCCCGTGTCTAACGCGCAAACAGTAGTTGCATTCGATAGATCGTTTCGTATTCGAAGGGAATTAAACCGTGATGTCTGATCGTGACCTTTATGTTATCTTTATGTTACGACAATGTGAGAGGGAATCTCGTAAATGAATCGTAAAATCTATGGCGGGAAAAATTCTACAAAATCCTACGCCAAAAAATGCTAGAATTGGAACACTTTTGTTAATTTGAGAGGTGGAATACGAATATCTAAGAAAAAATAAATATTTCTTTCTATTACAGAAAAAAATAAATATTTTTATGAAAGAAACTAATAATTTCTATGTATTTTTAGTAGAATAGTTTTAGTAAGAACTCAACAAAAATTCATTCTATTGCTTTGCTTAAAACAAACTTGATTTTCATATTTATTTCAGATGTACGTTTTATAATATATCCCAAAGGACATTAATAATTAGATTTTTCTTGATTAATGCTGATTCTATGTAACAATTCCGCTTCGCGGAAAATCGTCCGTGATACCGGGTGTCGAACGAAGATATCAATTAAGCCTCGATCCGATTTCACCCCCGCCTGGAAAACGAACGACGGATGTTCGAGGGTGCAGGGAGGCCCATTTCTCGGCCCCGACGACACCCCCGTCGGCGCTTCCGGTATCCGGTATCCGGTTGCGATTTTTATGCGGAGGGATGGAACGGGCGAACGATGATTCCACGGAATCTGAAAAGTCAGTCGAGCGAAAACGGCGGGCACGCACAAAGAGGGTTGATCCCGCGATGGCAGAAGAAAGGGAAGAAAAACAGTTATTGTGCGTGGAAGAAGAGGAAGGGCCGGAGAAAGAGAATGAGAGTGAGGAAAGAACCGACGTCGGAACGATACGTCGTCGCATCCGCCCGGGCAAACCGAGAATCACGGGGTGTCATTTGTCAACGGGGGTGCACGTGACGCTCGCATGAAATTTCGCCGGAAACTCGTCGTTTGCTGGACAGACGCGGTGATGCGAATCCGGGGCTCGCCGCGACGCCATCTTGTCACATCTTCTGGGATACCGCGGGACAATTTTCCGTCGTTCGTACTGGATATTGTTGATGGCCTAAATGCAAAAAAGAAGAATGTGTTAAAATACGTCAAGCATAAAACATTTTATTGGCTCGTTATTTTAGCTTTTACCTTTTAAAATTTATTTTCTGGAAAATTTCTTCGCGAGAAAATTTCAGAACGCAATAATCACAGAGCATAAAAGTCTGCAGTCTTGTGTGAAGAGGTATCGTATGTATAGGCGTACATTACAAGCACGTTGTAACGGAGGAATATTAAGTATTAACGAATTATCTTGCTGGTAATTTATGTCACTGATGAAATACACGACTTTATTCGCTTCGCGCGAAATGGAGCCCCCGGGGTTAATTAAATCAGCGATAATCGGTCCGCCGCCACTCGTCCCGTGCCGTTAAAATTACAATCTCAATTTGGCACACGTGTCGCCCATAATTTGCCCCGTCGAATTAACACGCGAATAAAGAACTTAGATTAAGTGTCATTCACTCTGAAACACGAATTCTTTCAATCCCTTTGCTGCGATAAAAATGTTTATGGATGAGTTATCAAACGGGAAGATCGAAATTCTTAATATCCACAAATATCTATAAATATAGTTGTTTGCAATTACAAATATAACAAGAAATATTAAGTTATCTAACATTTTTTCGCGATTAATTAATTTTCATAATTTAAAGAATTATTAGATAATTAATTTATAAAATTTGTAAAATTTAAAATATTTTTTAAAAATTATTCATACATTTGGCTAAATATCAAATTAAAATTAATTAAAAATTAAATTAAATTAAAATTTATAATAACTTTAAAAATCATGTAGTTTTCCGTTAACAGTAATTAATTCTGCAAGATACACACTGAGGAAAAAAAAGTTCACTAAATTTTTCCGCTTGATTACATTTCAGTTCAAGTATTTATGTATTTAAGTTAAATATATAAATACTCAAACTAAAGTATTATAATTTATTCAAGTTAAAAAATTTAATCGAATCAACAATCTTTCTTTCTCACTGCATGAAATGAATGTAGTTGTATATCTAATATTGACCATCGAATAAATGAATGCTATTCTCCGTTTTCTCGTATATAATTTGATAACAAAATTTTTCAACACCCAAAGTATTCATATTTGTAGGGGTAGCGCAAATATGTAAATCTCTATGCACGTGCATTACAAACGTTTGCATAGTGCTCGATGTCGTTCAACCGCGACGGCTAACCGATGACGATAATAAAGCGTTAGTTAACAAGCCTCCAGAGGCCCCGAAAGAGGAATTTACGGCGCGAAAGTTACGGCGGGGGTGCGTTAACTACCGGGGTACTTAACTGTTCCCCCCTAACATTTAAATCGCAACGAACATTTGGCCACGCAGTGCATTAGTCCTGGTAGAACGATCACGGATACGTGCGACGATCGGAGGGATGCGCGCGTACACTCGGTGCGGACTTAAGTAATGAACACGTTGCAATGAAGGGGACACGAATATTAAATTACAAACGCCTGCGTGCACTTGTGCGTGCACGTTGTCATCGCGTTTGCGAAAGCTTCCGATCTCGTTGACTCATTCTAAATGCGAAAAAATATGTAAGAAACATTTAGCCACTTATCGCGAATAAATGGGAATATCTCTGCTGAAAAAGTTCCCATAATTTATCTCGCAATTTAATTAATAACCATTCGGAGTTACCAAAAATAGTATTATCGTTTACCACAAAATTTCAATAATAATTGCCACGAAATAATTGAAAATTTGATTGCATCAAGGACAGTACAAAAGGTTTTAAATCTTAAATGATCTAAGCATCATAATGTCAGGACAATGCATATTTCTCAGTTAAATCGACTGCAAACGCTTGAACCGCTTGAGGACTCGATTGTCAGCGCACATACAAATAACGGAAATTCTATCACATCATTGCCTCGCATTTTCACGAGGCTCGCGTCCAATTTGTACAATATATAGCCGAGGAGAGGTCACCCTCCAGGCTCGCTGGCCGCGCACCCCATAAATATCTAGAAACCACATAAACTGACCATCGTGAGTGCTCGCATTCGCGTCCTTTTGCAGAACAACCCTCCCTGCTGAGAACCCTCTGCGTCGACCTAGACAAAAGTTGCTCTACCCCTGGAACTAGAACGAGCGACGCTGGATCCACGCCCAGCCGAGGGTAGTAGCCAGAGTACACAAACTACCCCTCGATATCGTCGGACCAAGGAGCACCGTTCACGTCAGATTACCGCTTAAGTAGCTCGATACTCTTCCCTTAAGTGGTGGCTTAATCTCATGTGTGCGTGTGTTTCCCCGCATTGTTCATTTAACCCTTGTGCACTCGTAGTATGTATTGAAAAAAGGGGTACGCATTAATTCTGAGAGCATTGTGTCCAAACTCTTTACACACAATAATATTATCTGATCTAATAATTGGCGCGTGTGATTGAAATATAGGAGTTAAATTAAATTAGTAATTCTTGTACTAAATAAATATTTATTTATATTTCATTGCAACTATTCAAACCAACATTTATTAAAATTTAATAATTTTTTCTCTCAATGTGTAGTTTTAAGACCGCGAGAATAGGCAAATCGATTTCGTGCACCCACACTCCAAAAAATGGTCTTGCAAGTACAGTCACAATTTTTTGGCTGCAAAAAATTAACTAAGATAGATAAATGATTAGCAAACATTGTGATATCGCATATGTTTAGTACCTAATCAATCTAAATAACAGAGACAGAATTATATTTGAACTGACTGTGAAATTTAGAAAGAAAATTTATCTGTGGCGCCTATTCAATCATACTTATTCTAAAATTTAACTATATAATTGCCAATGAGACTTAAATTTTCTAAAAGGTATTGTTAAATGTTACTGCTATAAATTTTATCTGTGACAAACAATTCTTTTTAGCAGATACAAAAAATAGCGAGAAATCTAGCTACATCAGCAAAATATTTTTTTGAGTGCATAGTCTTTGCGATTTTAATTCACGATCTTTGACACTTCTACAGTTTAATTATACGCGAACATAGTAACAAAATCTCTAGTTAACCTTATAGTTAATCTCTCCTGACTGCAGAAGTAAGAAAGGCTCCTCGCCAAGGGGAACACCGCCCCTGCAGTCTCATCGACGAGAGACAATTAATAATAATTAAATTCGAATTCAGCATCTCCGAGGGAGGTCCCCTTCTCAGCCGAGCAAAAACATCGTTGATCTATGCCCTCGCTCGCGTAAGATTATAAATGTCATCGTCCGCGTAGCTCTTTTTCTTCCGCGTAATATATATCGCCTTTGTTCCTCGCGCGCGCGGCGGACCTTGACGCGAGAGGATATTGCGCGGCTTCCTCTTCCTCCGCGATCTTTTTGTTTTCTTGCAATTAGAAGCAGGGCTGTTTGATAATCCGCGAGAAAATCGCCGCGTCATCGATGCCGCCAGCTCATCGTGCGCGCATTACGCGAAGGAATTTACGGAAGAAGAATTTTGCGCCGTCGGAAGGAAGTAGAAGAGAAGGCGCAGCATCCGGAACATCAATTATTTTAGAGAGGCCATTATCGAACGCGCACTTACATTTGCATTTGAATACGATAGTAGAAAATGGTTTTACGAAGAATCAATGAGAATGCAATCTTGCACGCTAAGAGTTCTCCATTGTCTTGTCTTGTATCGCGACGTCAAAAGCGTGAAGTAATGACTAGAATTTATTTCAGCAAGCTTTGCTTATATTACTGCAAAATTTCTTCAGTTTTATTTGGAAAATAAATACAAATAAATACAAAGTTGCAATTTGAAGAAGGGACTGGATGAGATTCAAAAGTCTTTAAGTCAGTTTCTAATTTTATAGCGAAACAAATTCAAGAATATACACGTAAAAATGCGTCGCACCCACATCGTCACTTATATCATTACATCTAATGACTTCTTGGACCCCCGTTTAGAGAAATTATTCCAGTTGTATATGAATGAAATTACTCGATGGGGGTCGCGTTCAGGGTGGTAGAATAATAAATTTGACAAAGAGCAACGAACCCTGTCGAGCGTGCATGACTTCCAATCGGGCCTAGGGCTTTTAATCAATCGAATCGATACGTATGCGATACATATACGCGACGGTAGCAATTCGATCAAGCAAATCGCTCGTGGAATTACGCCTGCCCGGACTACGTGCCCTAAATCATCGAAGGGGGTGGGCGTCTTCTCCCCCGTTATATAAATCATCCGCGTAACCGGAATACGCGCGCACATACCCGAAAGAATCTATTAGAAGATAATCGGCGGACCCCACATCTTCGCGGGCACATCGACGAGATATATTTTGATTTGTCACAGTAGGTGATATGCGCATTTATGCGAGCACGCACTATTGACGATTGGACGCGTAAGGGTGAATCTGTGATGGACGTGAGAATCCAAATAGAAACTTTTATGCACCCCGCGTGTCCTCGGAATTGAAATTGTCGGGGGACGTTAGACTACTCCGGAAAATCTAGCATCTGAGTTATGCATAAATCTAATCTCGTAAACAATCGCTTGAAAGAATTGCTGAGCGAGTAGAATTAGATGCGACGTTTTCTGGTGTGAAAGCATGAGTGCATAATTAAAAAACATAGTTTTATATTAACCCTGCTCTTCTGTTTGAATTTCCTATATCACATTGTTTAGGAGTCAATACGATAAAAAA
Organism: Solenopsis fugax; assembly: GCA_003595255.1. Taxonomy (NCBI): domain Eukaryota; kingdom Metazoa; phylum Arthropoda; class Insecta; order Hymenoptera; family Formicidae; genus Solenopsis; species Solenopsis fugax. The sequence continues at coordinate 14,681 of QKQZ01049583.1, forward strand.
ACTTCTATAAACTCTAAGAAATAAAAAATTTTAGCTGAAAATTACATTAGTAGACGAAATCTTATCAAAATGTCTGAGAAAGGAAAGTTTTAAATAAAATTAATAGTCATATAAATGTTTTGGATCAAATAAATCTGTACAAAATTCAAAGTTATAAAGAGAAACAAAATTCGCGTATTTTTCTTTATACTTAAATTTTTATTTGAATATGTTTCACTTTGTCACAAAAATTGCTTTTATCAATTTTATCATTTAATATTAAACTTTCCTCCAAAAATGTCTAAGAGCAGAAAAATATGAATTAATTCTTAAATAATAATTTAGTCTGAAATGGCAGTCAAGTGTTTGTTTAAGCGCGCGAATATACATCTGCATTTCGCAGTTATTCAAAAGAAATCATTTCTTTTTATATTAACTGAGACCCTTTTACGTTGGTACATCTGAGTGTTTGCACAGATTTTTTTTGTATTCCAGTATTAGTGGGGTACAAAACTTCGCGTTATTAGTTTCAGGCGGTAGATTCAACGCTTGTTTGCATAGTGAAGTGCGGCTAATTTTTCCGTAAACTGTTATTCTAGGGGAGAAACCCGCTTTTCTACACCTTCCATTCTTGCCTCGCAAATCCATTTCGTTACAATGGCAGCCATTATCGTACGTAAACATAAATCTACCCTCTCTAAAAAAAGTTATATGTTGTCTTATATATTGAGAAAAAAAAGTTGTCAACTTAACTAAATTTAGTCAAGTTAATAATTTTTTCCTCAGTGTATTACGTTCAGCTATATTGTATAAAATTATTACTATTACATATTAGAGAAAAAGATGATAACGTGAACTCCCACATTTTGGTTTTTAAAAGAGCTGTGAAAAATTTCTCTGTTATTTATTAAAACTCAGTTTCAACAATCTCGGAATTCGTACTCTGGATTTAACATTATAACAAATTTTAATATTCTCTATATGTGTATGTGTGTATTCTGATTAATCAAATATTTATCACATTAGACGACATATAAAATATTATTCTGAATGTTTTCACGAATTCTAAATTGTCGAAAGCGATCTTAATTTTATTCAACACACGTATATAAAAAGTGCATCTTAAAATACATACGTACACAACAAAATTAATTCATTCAAAGTTTTCATAAATAATTACGTATATTTTACAATCAGATATTTTTTGAAAGAGCGATTTTACGAGTAATTACGAAGATAAAATAATTTATATATAGTTAATCGTTCGATTTGGATCGCCTTCAGAGCGAAATATAACATTTCAGATATTTCTTGAAGACAAAATTTTTGCTGCAGCAATTCCGGGAGAATAAAAATAATAATAATATTTAAAGACAGGGTAATTCGAGTCGATCTTAGTCGATCGCCTCGAAGAATCGCGTCCATTAATCCGTGAGAGCATCGAGGCGTCCCGGGCAATTTTAATAATTCACCACGGCCATCGTATAACGCGGCCGGCCGTTTTACGCCGGTCGTAAAGCACTTTACAACTCGGTTCAATAAAAAAACAATTCAACAATTTCTCCGTCGGGATCAATAACGGATGAAAGCCGATTGGATCGGGCTTCGCCAATCGGGATTAGCCGCGGTAACCGGGGGATGGATTTCGCGGATTCTGCGCCATCAGATCGGCGATTCTATTGGCCCTGTTGCAACCGAGGGGGTTGTAACGTTTTATCAGGATGAAACTTTACAGATATGGACGCTAGCGTGTAGCGGGAATTACGCTGCGCCAAACAATAAAAAAAGATGGCGACTTTTGTCGCGTTCTTTTTGCTAACATATATTGCCGTGACGTACACACAATGGAGCTTTCCCGACCATCAAGAAAATTCTGGTCACGTTTTTTTTTTAAATTGATATATAGGATTTGCAAAAAAGTCACTCCAAGTACGCAATAGCAAAAGCGATACCGTGAACATTTATTCAATGGCGCAATTTTGAATGCGCGATCTATTCGTCGGGAAATGTAAAATGCAGAAAATGGGAACACTTGCGTAAGTATAAGCGTGAAATAGGACAACAGAAAAGCGAAATAAAAGAAAAAGATAAACATGTCATTAAACAATCTTTCTTACATTAAGCAACATCTAGAATTATTTGTTAAAAATATATTATTTTAATTGCATATTATCCTTATTAATAATGCATTTTTAGATTTAATTCAATTTAATGCTTTATTCGTGCGTAGCTTTTAGATTTAATTTTGATCGATAAGTCAAGTAAAAATAAAGCTAAAAATTGTTTAATAAATCATAATTTAACTTTTCGCAGTCAATGGGGAATTAAAGATTTAAATAATTCTTCCTTTGAATTATTCGGCCAATTCTGCCATAAATTCGGACATTAAATATTGTAAGAAACGTTTCAAGTCATATAATATTCCTTAAATATTGAAAGAATAAATTTTTTCAGATATTTTAGAACCCAAAAATTCATTGAGAAACACAATAATCATTTCTCAGTGACCCAAATGATGAAATTCACTTGGGTCTACAGAGAATTAATATATAATTTTCCAAAAATGGACAAAATAACATGTAATCTTTAACGATAAAATATATTTCTGTGTAATCACAATACACTGATACAGGGTCTACAAAGTCTGTTTTCACCCCGTCTATTTCAGAAACGGTTCAAAATTGTGAAAAACCATGATACATATTCGAGCATTTTGAAGGACTAATCTTTTAAGAGGGTTGATAAGGTAAAGTTCCTCGAAACGATCGGACACGTACTTCGCGATTTTCATCATTTTTAACCGTTTTCGAAATTTAGGAAGTGGGAACAGATTTTATAAATATCCTGTATGCAAAATAATTATATGGAAATACATTTTTTAAATTAAAAATTACACCTTATTTTGTTTGTTTTTAGTCTTTTTTGGCCATGATTGCTTTGATAATATTAAATAATTATTAATAGAAAAAGTATAATATAAATATAAGTAATAT
>QKQZ01049587.1:0-13641 GCA_003595255.1 Solenopsis fugax
ATTTTGAAAAATTTGAAAAAACTTTGGGTGGTGGGGGTATTTTGTTAAACAAAATTTAAAAAATTTTTTTTTATTTACAACTTTAAAGTACTCTTTAAACCGTACAACTTTTGTTTAAAAATTTTTTTCTCTCTCTTATACTTTCGATGATATTCGCCCAAAAAGAGAAATACCGTTTTTTTTCAAAGGGATGTTTCACCCCCTAAACTTGAGATTCCGCACATATAAAAAAATACGGGTCTCTTAAATTTTCATGTTTTACAACATATTTCAAGGAGAATCAAATCGGCGCCGGACACCCGTGACATGTTCCTTNCTTGTAAGATACAAGCATGATATTGCAACCAAAATTTTAACATTTTAACGAGTTCAAACATTCCAAATAGTTATTTTAATGTTTCAACAAAATTATTTTCAGATCTGTTTCTGTACCCAGACAACATATTGTCTAAAATCGACATTTAAGAAACATTTTAAAAATATTTTATAAAGAACTCTGAAAGATATCCTAAAGTCTTATGCGTCGATTTTAAATATTTTATTCATTGGGTAATTAAATTTTTATTTCGATGAAACCGTTCTTTCCATGCAGTATTATAAGGTAAAAGCAGGCAATATGGAATAGGCTACTAATATGGAATAATATGGGTTATTTTTTTAATAAAGCGCTGCAATCTAACAGCAACCGCTGAAAACTATTGTAATTGCTGCCAAACATCTCACAACAGATAGCGAATTCGATGCAACGATTATCAGAAAAATAAGTATCTATTTACTTTATTTATGTCTAGAAATCTAGAAAAACTGTCTAAAAAGAGTCATCACGCTCAAAGTAAGTTTTCTTTAATGTTTATACTACACAAATGTCTTTAATGAATGATATTATTCTGTTTAATTGCGATGTCTAAACTCTTTATTAACACGAGAAGATTTTGTTTATTATATTAAGGTGTGAAAGTAATTTAAAATAATACATTATTATTGTAAATAATAAAATTTATTTTCAATGCCGATGTTTCTCTTATATAATAATTATAATATAAAATTTAATTTCATGTTTTTATTGATTTATTTATGTACAAATATTATGGTACTTTACTTTGTATGTGCCATTGTATTAAGTCATATATGAAATAAGGTAGTATGTGCATCTTACAGCTTTGAATAAAAATAAAACTCTGAAATGGTGTTAGTGAATTACCAACAAGATAATATCATGATAACTTGTTACGGTCTGAAACCGTGTCATCAATAATACCGAAGACTACTGAATAACACTTCAAAGTATCATGATATTATCTTTTGTTACTCTAGAAATACCGAAAATAAAAAGTCCTACCTTATTTCATAAATGACAGTATGCACATATTGCTGAAGTATATAGTAGAAATATGAACTATTTTAAACTCTTTAAACTTTGTTTTGAATTTACATAAATAAACAAGTTCACACTTTATTTATTTGTTATGTTATTTATTACTATTTCTCAAATTTAGCCAATATTCATTCCATATTATTCCTATTTTTTAGACATTCCATTTTTTCACTTTTTACTTTTCTGTCAATACTAAAGTTGAACTTAAATTTTGAAAATTTTCATTAATTGAATGTTATAGCTAATATGTTGCTTAAGAGTTCTGCGTAAACTAGAAGTCTCAATATATTTATTTATAACGGAGTAATATTAATTTAAAAACAAATATTCCTTATTATCTGCCTTTACCATATTTTTTACAATTATCTTTTTTTTAATTTGTAAATTAATTTTCACGGATAAAATTTAGTAATAATTTAATAATATTAGTATACATATTTATAAATGACAAAATTTAATAATAAATTTCTAAAGTGCCCTTCTTTTCTTATTTTTTTTATATTTTATGCTATCGATAATGTTATTTGTCGCTATTTTGACATCAAAATGTCGTTTGAAGACATTATTTTGACATTAAAATGACAAATAACTTCAAGTTACTACCTAGATCACTTTTAATTATTTATTATTTTTTTAATTTTTTAATTTACAAATAATTAAGGGAGAGTTGCGTATCATCTAAGATTTTTTTATTATATTTCGCATTTAGTGCTATTTTAAATACAAATCAAAATTCGAAATAGTAACTTAATATTTCAGGCTATTATTATATGTTAAATCTTTTAGTAATAATAAAATAATTTGTTATAAGCTTTTCTGTTACATATTGCAAAATGTGTGATTTTTAAACAGTTGCCTAAAGCGTACCTGTGATCTCTTAAATCGTATTGTCTTCGAATATGTCGAAAATATCAAATTATTATAAAATAATTAAAAAAATAAGAAATCATTATCTAATATCAACCGAAAAAAAGTTATTTGGCCTATTTGGTCATAGTTGAATATTCGTGTTAATATTTCTTGTGTGATTTTTTACATACATTTCCAAGTTTATCAAACTGCACGTCAAAAAATTTCCAGTCTTGAAATACAGTTATAAGTTGAACAAGAATACTATGGTCAAATTTAAAAAAAAATCAGTTATAATTTAACATCGATGAATAGTAATAGTAATCTACATGGTAAATCTTCATGAGAACTAAGATTCAATTTACACTAAACAAAACAACATGTAGATGACAAATCGAAGGACACAAAATTTTACATGTCGATACATCAAAAATATTCTTATGTCGTCCGTAATAATTTATCAAAAAGCGGTTAAATATTTAATAATTAATAAATAATAATAATAGAAAAGTAAGAACACCGAAAACTTGAATTTATTTTTTAATTGACATATTCTTATTCATATCATATAAATTATTAGTCATCATATCAAATTAATTTTACTCTAATTTATTTATCTTACATTAGTATTATTATTTGTATTGTAATAAAATTTGTGATAGTACAAATCAGGAAACCTGATAGAGTTTATAAAAATATCGATTTAATTTTTACAATAATTGCAAATATAATATGTAGAGTAACTTCGATACACGAAGATTTACGCGTCAAAAGTCAGAAAAAATAGGAGTGGAAATAATTTGTTTGCAATCACTTTATTATATGCTTTTATGTTATATTAGTATTGCATTGCCATTTTAGTTTTTTACTTGTAATAATAACGATGTCATCGTGAATTAAATCAATTTGTCAATATTATGAAAACTGCGCAGCGATGTACGAATAATACGTAAAATGATTACTCTCTCTGTGAAAGTGTAAAAGATTAAATAATTATTTCGTAATACATACTCTCTAAATCTCATAAAGTGAAAAATCACTCGAAAAATTGTACAGGCGCAATTTTCACTTTGTAAGAGTGAATTTTTACTCTTATTAAAGTGACAAATTACTCGAATAATTGCACAGATTCAATTTTCACTTTTTTAGAATGAAGTTTCACTCTATGAGATTAGAGAGTTAGTGTAGAGAGAGTTAGTAAAATATGGAGTACACAAAAATACAAATGCTTAACTCTGGTATTCTTTGTTCAACCTGATTGCCCCACTCATAAGTGGCCAAAAATCTCATTCCTTTTGATATACGGCAATAATGCAAGAGTTTATTAAAACTTTTTATAAAAAAATATATAAGAAAATTAATCTTTCGAATTTCTAATTAGTTTTTTAATATGATATAAAATTTTTATTGGTACAGTTTATCTTCCTTAAACAGAGTACTTCATAAATTGTTTTCATTAGATGCGGCGTATATACCGGTGTAATTACACGGTGTCCCGAATTTAAATGTCAAAATTTCAGAAGCGTATAGAGAATCGATAAACTAAGAAAAAAAGTCTTTTAGAAATATATTCGTTTTTGCTTCGTTTTGGAGAAAAATCGCTAAAAAAGACAAACTATTATTGATTCATTCTCATTTTTTTATTCACGTTGTCACTTGCTTAATATAGATATTGTTAAAAATGTGAGCCTTTGCAACAATGACTTGTCGTTCCGACATTCTTCCGTTTGAAAATCGGCGCGCATACTTTCGTACTATCTTTAAAGTATTATTATCACTAAAATCGTATACGAAATATTATTTATACGATAATATTAGCGTTTTCCTTTATAAAAACTTTTGTTTGTTTGCATTTCTACATTTCTCCTATAAATTCGTCAGTTACTGATCAGAAGCCATGGAGTGAATTACTCCTGTCACAATATGCCGCATATACATATTCCAACGTTGAATATGCTGATATGCTTTTGTATACGGTTTTTGTGGCAGTAATGCTATGGAAGTAATGCAAGAATATAACACTGATTTCCAAACAGAAGAGTGCTGGCTCATTTTTAATTCATCAAGACCCATTCAGAGCAAATTTGCAAGTAGAAAATTGTACCCTTCTCTGCTTTAATAGCAATCCTGAGACAAGCGTCTGGAGAGCATCAGCTGCATTACAAGTGTCAGACAATCTGACGAATTTTGAACAATATCTACATTAAACAAGTGACAACGTGAAAAAATAAATGTGAAAGAGCAAATAATAAATAACTATAAAAATAAAAACTACGTTTTGTCTTTTATTTGCGATTTTTTCCAAAATGAAGCAAAAACGAACATATCTCTAAAGAACTTTTTTCTTAGTTTATCGAGCCCCAACACGCTCCCCAACAAGTTTTGATATTTAAATTCGGGATACCCTATATAAAATAAATGTATAATATTTGACAACAAATCTTCTATTATGAGAAAATATAATAATTTCAAATAGTACATTCAAAACGAAATAAAACTTTTAAATTTTTACCTTGGTCGAGGTAATATTTTTCGCAATAATTTCTTTACAGTTTTTAGGGGGGGGGGGAGTTTAGGTGGAATAGTAAAGATATGTACAAGCATCAAATAAATAATTAAATTGATTAGCAATTTAATTTCGTGATATTACATTCGGATTCTTCTTTAAGGCTATGTTTTAAATCTGGCAAAATTGCGGCGCGCAGTTTAGGGGAATTTTGTAAATGTTTGTAAATTCACCTAGAAAAAATTATTCAGCACTAAGAACTGCTTTTGACCGGTAAAACTGTATTTATTATTTCAATTTTACATTTTTGTCTATATTACTTATTTCTTCTTTATTTTTTATTTTTGTCACTAAATGTTGCTAAGTAAAAATGTAAAATATTTTTGATGTACGCTTTAGGAAACCGATACGCATTCAGCAACTCCCCCTATTTACAATATAAATTGAAAACAATAAACATAAAAGTCATTAACGAGCAAAAACAACATTGTTTAACAAGTAAAATGATACATTTTTTCTAAAGCTTTGAATACAATCATAAACGTTTCGACTTTAGTCCTCATTAGTATGAAAATCGATGAATTACAACAAAATAGGAAAGTTACAGTTAGTTAACTTGCAGATTCATATAATCAGTAACCCTACACATCTTCAGTGAAGACCTGTAGGTCTTTTAAATTATGGCTTTTGTGCCTGACTTATTTCTAGGAATAATTAACATCAATTCATATCTTCACTAAAGATTTGTAGGGTCACAGATTATAAATCTGCAATAAAAATTTCAAAATTCAAAATGGCGAATTCAATATGTCGGATCAAAATATCACTCAAATGCAACAAAATTTAGTAATTTTATCCGCCAATTAATCCACTAATTTTTGAAATTAAATAATTTTTTTTTTAAATATATAGTACTTACGTTGAACTTCAAAATGAGCCCAAAAATAACTCACTATCTTCATTTTTGTGGAAAATATATGTCTTTCTTTACTTTTATCCCATTTTACGAATTTTTGACAAGATGTACAGATCAAGGGAGAAGACTCTCAAGGATGATTTTTTTGTGAAGAATTCTATCCTTTATCTTTAAAATGAGCCCAGAAAGAGGTTGCTATCTTTATTTTTGTGGAAGATATGAATTTTTAAAAGTTTGGCACATATATGTGTCATCAGGCACGAAAGAATTTAAACAATTAAAAACTAATACAATGAAGATGTTATTTTTAGGTTCACATTGTTAAACATGATAAATTTCACATAATCAAATACATTAATGTGATAATGTGTAATTTATCAAATTTAGACTGATGATGTGGACTAAAAGTTTCTTCTTTATTTTATTAGTTTTGAATTGTTTTTATTAATTTTAACTTTCAAATTTTGTTGTAATTTATTAATTGTCGTGCTGATGAGGATTGAATAAAATCGAAACATTCCCGATATTGAAAGCCTTAGAATAAATGTTTACTTATTTATCCAACTTTTTGCTCGTTAATGGCCTTTATTTATATTTATTATTCTTGTATAAACAAAATCGAGTTTGGAATGGTAAATAAGTACTTTTAAATTGAAAAACTTACCATCCTTGAGTTCCGATCCAAAAATGACACCTTTGCAACCGGCAGCGTTAATACTGTGCAGAAGTACATCACGACGAAGATTCGTGTTAATTAAAGCTCCTACGAAACCAGCTTTGCTAAGACCCAACCAGGTAGCGACGTATTCAGGACGATTCTCCATAAAGACAGCTATACTATCAAAATGAGAAAATGGTCTGGTTCGGAAGTAACGTCCCATACGATTGCTGTAGTGTTCCAACTGTATGCGATTTTAACGTTAAAAATTATTACTCATACATATAATAGCCTAAAACTATTATCAACTATTAAAAATTAATCCGTTTCTTTTTTTATTTAATAAAAAAATACTAAATTGTGGAATTCCCAACGTTCCATTTCTTAATTGTTTACACGTTCCCACAATATATTGTTAATTCTAAATACATCGTTAATTCGAAAAATACACTTAAAAGTATTTATAACTGTGTTATTATAAAGTATTTCTGCGCTTACAATTTGATAAATTTAATAATTTTACAAACATTGTCATGCAATCATTTTCCAGAAAAATAGCTATAATTTTATGAAAAATTTGTGTTTATGTGTCTGGCCATAATAGTAATCGTTAACTGCCATTAGTTATTAAATCTAATTGACTCGCCTTGACAATCATCGACGCAAGTGCTAAATGCGCAGTGCAGTATAAATTTACTAATACTAATGATCTATGCGTCAGATATTACCTGTTCATACGTCCATTCTTTGTCCTCGAAAATGTAAGCGACTTTATTAGGATGAGCCGCCGCATATTTTGAGAAAACCTTTGCAACGGTATACTCACGTTTTTCCCACCACCAAAGACGTAAATTGACTTGAAGAAATCGGAAACCACCCCTACAAAAAATAAAAAAATTAAGATCAACTTGAATTATTAATATAAAAATATTTAATTCAACTAATTATTAAAATTTATGTTTTATTAGTTTCATTCATTGCTTTTAAATGCATATCAATAACCTTATATTTCCTGTATTAAGATAAGTATCAATCAAATTTTATTGACAGATATTGAATAACATTATAAACTTGACATTATACAAAGATATTTTATTTATTAGTATATATAGAATTTAACATTATTATTATTATGAATGAATTTAGTATTACTTTTTCTTCTTTCTCTAATTGCAATTAAAATAAGATTAAGTAAAATAAGATGCAACTAATTGGATGACAAAAGAAATTATTAAAGTAACAGAAATAACATATATTAAAATGTAACAGAAATTAATATATGTATTTATGATACATTTAAAAAAGGACCTAAAAAATTATCAAGAGTAAGATAATTATATTGATTTCTTCGTACTATAAAACGAATATTTTTTCATACTATAAGTAAAACAAAAATAAAAGATTTCGGACAAAAAGCTAGTCATATGTTTTTTAAATTGATAATACATTCTTCGTTCTTGGTCCCCTCACGTAATGTCTTTTTCTCTCGCAATTGGTTAATATCGCCGCACGACACGTGTAATGTATGTCACGCAATTGCTTTATTGTTACTCATCAAACACCTGGTAAAATGTGATTTTTTCGTCATAATTTTTGCGAAAAGCATTTTTAAGTAAAATTATTAGAAACTATTTCCTATTTTGATTATGTGTAATTATGCCCAATTAATTTTAATTGAACTCGTTCAAACTTATCTTCACACAATAATATAATGTTAAGAGAAATTAATAATAAAAAGAAATTTAAAGTAACACTAAATTACAAAATGTCATTAGATAAGATAATTTTATTCAACTACAGAATGCTTAATTTAAGTTTTGACTTCTGAATGTTTAATTAAAAACGTTAACAGTATACTGTATATAATTAATTATAATTAATAATAATTAATTATTATTCATGCTTTAAGTGTTGTGTCTATTCTAAATATAATTAATGCTTTAAGTGTTGTGTCTATTCTAAATATACCGCAGAGAGATAAAGAAAGATCGAAAAAGAGAAAGATAGAAATAGAAAAGGTGAGACTTCTATATTTATTGGAATCTGTAGTATAGATATAAAATAGAGGAGAAGAGGGTATTATGGCTACTATGAACATTATGGCTGCCCCCATTATCTCCGTTATTTGGTGATGAATTCTAACAATTGTTTATGAAATTATTCAATTAGTAGCCGCCGATTTTAGTGATGCTAATATGCCAATACACAACAGCTAACAATTATTATAAGGCATTTTTATTTTTGAGCACTTCTCTTTTGCAAGGTACATTTTAACACTTAATTACACATACTGCCTTATTGTTTTTAACTTGAGTTATTATCACACAAATGTATGTACACTTGAATGTTTGTTATTTAACTGTTTATTCAGCTGTACACATTTCGAGTTATGCAGAGTTAAACAATAACATGGGATTTTGTTAATATGGTTTTTTAAACAAAATTTTATATTAATATATTTCTTCGATAAATCAATTGTTATTCTAAAGGACGATATTAAGAAACAATAGAGCTATCAATTTATGTTCATTTTTTAATTTTAAACAGGGAAGAAGAATATTTTGAATGATTTCTCTAAAGACTTAGAATGCAGGAAAATTTTAAATCAGGAAAATTCTAAACAATGGAAAATTAAAAATATATAATTTTGTAACAAAATACTGTGTGTTATTGTAAACTAATTTTTAAAAAATTATTTTTAGATTAGTCATATTACCATCACTTTCTTTCTTCCACCGATTATGCAGTACGTCACATTTTTATAAATTATGTCCTAAGTAATAAATATTTTATTAATGTAAGTCTAGAATCAGTTAAACAACACTTTAACGGCTATAATTGTTTAAGTTTCAATATAAAGTATTGATTATAAACAAAGTTGTACAAAATAAAATAAAAATGGGTGCCATATTACCCTTTTCTCCTCTACTATGTTATTATGAAATAAAGTTTATTTTTCGAATTCTGATAAGTATATAGAAAACAAAAATTAATAATTTATTGTTCAAATTACGTATGCCCACATTGTTAAAAAATGAATAAAAGTATTAATAAAATTGAATTATGTTTTAAATTTATAAGTGAAATCATATTTGACACACTTATTTTTATCAATTTAGGTCTATCTTGAAAGCTTTATCAGTGCGCAGACCTGTAACGTATCATACGTATAAGCAATAAATTATTAATATAGTGACGAATAACTTTACTTACTTCGTAGAAAAGAATACAAGATTATTTTTCTTATGAAAAAGAGAATCCACAAAAAAGAATATAAAATCGATTAACAAATACATAAGTAAAAATTATTTCACAATTACCATATCATATTTTAACATATATTTTAGTTGTGGAGTCCTAAAAAATCCTATCACAAAAATATCAAAATTATAATAATTTTTGAATTATAATTGCGATTAAAGATAACTAGTAACATCGCTTAGAATTTGCGCACTCAGACGCGTAGTTACACACAAGAGCGCATCGATTTATCACATGTTATTGATTTTTATAATTAATATTGGTTCTTATTGCAGAACTGAATATAAATATTATTGATTAATAATTATTATCATTAGAATTATCTAATAGTTTTATTTTAAAAAACAAGATTTTTTTAATTTTTGACATAAAACAATAATGAAATTAATTTATTTTTACTTTTTTACTCTTTACGTCTTAAGGAAGAATTAAATCGTGCAATTATGCCGTCAAGAATCGAGACTTCGAGAATTTCGTCTTGTCTCGTCTCGAATTCGAGACAAGACTTTTGCATTAAGTTTCAAGACGAGACAAGATTTTGGACTTGAAATTCTCGAAAATCTCGAGTCTCGAAAAATTGTAGAAATTCTATTCTTTTATAAAATATTTCTGAACTGATAGAAATTATAAAAATGATAACAAAAAAATAACAAAATTTTAATTTCACAAACACTAATAAAAATATATTTGAATATTTTCATAAAATAATTTTAAACTAAAAAATTATTTTGGAAAAATTCATAAATTACAATGCAATTTATCTATTTCTCTAACAATTTAAGTTGAAAGTTTAAACAAATTAAAAATTTTCAAGTTTTAAACAATAAATGTAATTGTCTTCGAGAACGTGACGTCGAAAAACAAATGATCGCAACCAGCGTCACCAGCGATTTGGCTGCGCGATGTTACGTGCCGTAACACATATTCATCGTAAAAACTTATTCTATTATCTTAGAAGGTAAATCACTTTTTTTTGTTTAAAGACACGACACTTAAGACTAAACAAAGGATTTTTTTCCTTTTTGGCCTAAACACACGACTTAATAAGTTAATAAAATTAGACATTGACCAGTAAAACTCCCATCCCTATGTGTAACGTCCCTTGCTATTATAAAAAGTTATCATAAAATTCACTCCACTCTAGCTTATCTCTTTTTCTCAATAATAAAATATAAAAGAAATAAGAGAATTTTCCACAGAAAAAGTTCTAAATTAATTTTATCTTATTATTATGTTACACTTTCATACGTAACAACGATCGTCTTTTTTAATTTTCGATCATCTCTAGCAAAAGTAGGAAAATGCTATTACTGCGGGATGTCTTAATAGGATTGTTAAAAAAATTACAGATATTTGCATAATTTTTAGAACAAACTCAAATTGCGCATATATATTTCTTAATTAAATCTTAATCAATTAAATAATAGTAATAATATTTATGTACCTAATTAACGAAACTGATCGTTAAATTTACTGTTAATATATTATATGTCAAGATTTTCGAGAATTTCGAAACGACACGAGATCTTCGGGCCCGAGATTAAGACGGAATATACATGTCGAGATTTTTTTCGAGAAATCTTGTTTTATCTCATCTTGCGGTTCCTAGCGATTATAATAAATAAATTATAATAAATCAAGGAAATGAGATAAAAAGATAGGTATTCAAAAGATTCTTATTTCAAGACCATCTTAAGAAATAAGAAATAATATCTTATAATGTCTCTGTGAATGGTTAATGGTATTTTAAAGCATTTAAAACACTATTTAAGCCAACTTTAAATATAAATACCGACGATATACACATATTTGAATATCGGCCAAAGTCATTATTTCACGCAATTTAAATATTTATTAAAATCGCAAATCGTAAATTATTAAAATTATACAATTTTGTCTTATTTTGAGTTGAAAATTTAAGAAATAATATACTTGAAATAAGAAAATAATAATTATACAGTCTTCATAAATATTTATTACTTTAGAAACGAAAACGAAAATTACTTTTTGAGAGGAGTATAAGGTTTGATAATTTTCTGTAGAGTAATTCGTCAAGTATACAATTTGAATTTTATAATATTTTTATTTCCTAATGATATTGTGCGAGAATATTAAAAAAACTTAGAGGAGAGTGGGGTAAATCGGACCTGTTTGCAGTTGTTGCTGTCTATAAGGCTCAAATAAAGTCCGATTGTAAAAACGGAGATAAAAACGTTGAAAAGATAATTTAATTCCCTTCATTTTTGCTTCAAACTATTTTAACGTATCTCTCACCTGTGTTGAACTATAATGAAAAATGTAAAAACGCTTTTTTCAGCCCGATTTGGAACCAGTAGTTCCAAATTGGATCACCCACTGGTCCAAATCGAACACTTTCAATTTTATTGACTTTTAAATAGAATTTTAAAAGATTTTAATGTATTTTTATTAGTATTGAGTAAAAACGAGCAATTTGACAGTAAAAAATAAAAATTTTATTAAAGAAAAACAAATTAGTGGCAGTTTATATAATTAGACGTTTCCCTGTCATGTTATGATGTTGTTATTATATAATTAGAGTTGAAATCAATAAAATTCAATTATTCCGAGTCTAATAACTCATAATATTTTATTAATTTAACATTTCTAGGACCAGATTTGGTCGGCTGATCACCAGTGCTTCGATCAGGTTGCACTTCCGATGTAAAAGTTCTATTTGGACACGATACCTTTCAAACTTTGGAATAAATTTTATAATAAACCGCAAAAGTGATCACAAAACGCTTGATATTTTTGAATTCTACACTGTTTAATAATCTTGAATCAATTACTTTTCAAAATTTTAACACCTTTTAAATAATAATTTACAAGGATTTTCTTTTTTAAAAAAAATTTTCGTACGATGGCTAAAGATACATATTCGCATCTATTCTATGAATATTATGATAGAGAACTGTCAAACTGCTGTCACATGTTCGGTGTCTTATAAGGACTTTACATTATAAATGACATCCAAATCTGCTTAACCATATTCATTTAAATTAAAAAGGTCCTATTTGGAACATGATCCGATTTAGCCCACTATCCCCTATTATTATAAAATTGCATTAGATGCAAATTATTTTATTCCCTTATATTAATTTTTTTTAATGAAATACTTTCATGCACCTAGAAGATGATGAAATTTAATACTTCTTTAAACATTTTTTTTTAATATCGACCTAAAAGAAAGTTTTACGAAGATTATTTAATTATTATTTTCTTTTTCAAATATATCTTTTCTGAAAGAAATAAAATTGTATGATTTAAATAAATCAAGATATGTGTAATTTTAATACTTTGAATTGTTTAATAAATATGAACAAATTTTTATTTTATAATCATATGATTCTTTTTAAAACATAAAAAGTAATAAAAATAACAAAATTAATTTTCATAAATATGTTTTGTGTCAAAAACACAAGAAATCTTGTTTCTTTAATCTGATCTAATCTAATCTCCTAGTATAAAACTATTAGATTTAATAATTCTATTAATAATAATTACTATTAATAACCAGCAGTATAAATCAATATTAATTGTGAAAATCAACAACAGATAACAGACTGATGAGCACTTATATGTAATTATGGGTCTGAGTGTGTAAATTCTAAATTATATTATTCCTGGTTATCTGTAATTCAAAAACAATTATAATTCAAATTATAGACTCGATACTCTTCTTTGTCTCTAGAATACGCTGAAATATTGTACAGTGGTTGTGAGACACTCTGTACATTAGTAATATATTGTTGAATCATCGCGTATTGAACTTTGTTTCTTTAATATTTACAGTTCTTCCTCTTGAGATACTTTCTTATTATATGATTACGTGACGTGTACAAAAAGGAAATTTCATTATATTGAGATAAATATATTAGCTGATTCTTGTGCTTTTAAAATTAAAAGGATTCCGATATGTCAATTTATGCATGATAAACACCCAATATAACTCATAACTGCTTATCGTTAGAGAAAAATTAAATTTTAATACTTTGCAATTACATGTAAATAAATAATTATACATATATATATATGTACATTACACGTGTGAGTAT
>QKQZ01049589.1:0-25315 GCA_003595255.1 Solenopsis fugax
TTTATATATAATTTTTTTTATATGTATGTTATATATTACATATATTTTGTAATATAACATGGTTCATAAAATTTTATGTAAATTTTTTTCTTTGCATTCTATATTTTTGCGCACTTTTTTACGAAACAAAACGGAAATAGTGTCTCTTCTGTGACAGGTTTTCGACAGGATACGATCGGAGTTTCCGGGCACCTTGAACAAGATCTTCCCCATAAAAGGCGACGTGGGTCTGCCGGAACTGGGACTCCAGCCCGAAGACAGGGATATGCTTTTACAGTGTGTTAACATTGTATTTCATAGCGCGGCCACCGTGCGTTTCAATGAGCCGCTGAAAATCGCCGTTAATCTGAACACGATGGGCACCGATCGTATGTTGGACTTGTGCAGGCGCATGACAAACCTTATTAGCGTCATTCATGTCAGTACGGCCTACAGTAATGCTGATCGACGGGAGATTGAGGAATCGATTTACATGTAAGTTCCTCTAGTTGCGTGTGACACTCATACGGATGGTATGATACGACCGTTTTTATCTTGAGAACACATCTCTCTTCGAGATCAAATTATTTCATCGCGAAGCGTTCCACATTGCGTTAATACACTAAGAAAAAAAAGTCAACTTGACTAATTAAATATATAAATACTTGGATTGCAGTTATTTTATGTATTTTATGTATTTAAATTAAATATATATAATAAATAATTGAACTGGAAAAAAATAATTGTTGAAAAATTTAATCAAGTTAACATTTTTTATAAAAATGTAAAATAACTTGAATGTACAAACTCTTGAAATAATTGAAAAAATTGCAGAATAACAAGAATAATAAAATGTTCGTTAATGTTAAACGTTCGCCAATCAATGTAGTTCTAATCGATAGAGGGTCAAAAAGCGCTGACGGCAAAAAGCTTATTATGTCAAGCTTTCGATTAATAACGTGTTAAATTATTTATACTTGTTCTTCACACATAAAAGAAGGTGAGAGTATCATGTCGATATCGACAAACACATCCGTTTACATGCATTAAAATGTTAAGAATGAAAATATACGGGTCGTAGATACGATCAAAGCGTTTTTCTTCAAGAACGTCGTGTCCGATAAGCGGAACGAAAGGGAACCTAATGACTGAGCTATAAGTGTATTCAGTAAAACGGCTATTTCTTGTTCGCAATGTCGCTACGACACGATATTCAAATTGCGAGTATCTTTTTCATTTTATACACGGATGTGAATGAATATGATGTGATTTGTATTTTAAGCGACCCAGGTTGTTTTTAGATACAAAAAGTTTTTAAAAGCCCTCCGAAAGCTCGCTTTAAATTTTATCTATAATAATTTATTTTATAATTCTGTCCTGATTTTTGCCCAGCAAACGGAAATGGATTCAAAATATTTAAAATGGATAGAAATGGATTCAAAAAATCAAAAATTTGGATTCGGCAATGATCACACGAATCCATTTCTATTCAATTGAAGTTTAAGAATTCTTCGAAATCATTTTCATTTATGAAGTGAGATTGAAATTACAGGATTTTTATTTTTTTTAATCCAAAAAAGTTATGCGGGTCATATAATCCATTTTAATCCATGAAACGGGATTGAAAAAGTGATTTTTATTTTTTTCAATCTAAAAGGAGTTTTCGCGACTCATCCAATCATTCATTTTAATCTATGATATAAGATTGAAATGACTTAATTGCTGTATTGTAATCCAAAATGTATTTAAATGAATTAAAATGGATTACAAATTTTCAATCCATTTCCGTTTACTGACTATGAGTGATGCGATTTATAGATTATCTAAAGTGTGCTTAATTTGTGTACTGCTAATATTACAGTACGAAGGTGAAGCCGCAAACTGTGGTTGATATGTGCGAAAACTTGGACGACGAAACGTTAAAAATAATAGAGAAAAGATTGATCGGCAAACATCCGAACACATATACGTTAACTAAGGGCTTAGCGGAACAGATCGTAATGTCTAAAGGAAGAGGTTTACCGATCGCTATTGTACGCCCGAGTATAGTCTGCGCCGCAAACCAAGAACCTTTTCCAGGCTGGATAGACAATGCTTGTGGTATTACAGGTACGATCATAGTTAACTAAATTTGTTTGTTAAAAGTCTTAAAAGTCAGATATAAAAGCCATGTTTTATTTTGGGAAGTAAGGGAGACGTGTAGCGAACTATAAAATAGAGTAAATAAAATTAAATTTTTATTTAAAGGGATAGACAATATTTTTCTTTGTTTAAAAAAACACGTCTTTAATCATAAGATTGAGATAAAATTATAAGATTATAACAAAAATAAAATCGAAATAATAAACAATATTGGCGTCCTAAATAAATAATTAATAAGATTCGTACGTGCCTGCGTAGTGGCCAAGATTTTAATTTCGGTAAATTATTTGAAATAAAAAAAGTAAGAATACATCCACCTCTATATGATAAACACAAATAATTGATAACCCTATGACAAGTCATAGCAATATCTTAGTGCTTAAACAATGTTTCTTGTTTGATTTTACATACAATTTCTAAATTTTTCGAATTATGCGCCGTTATTTTCAGTTTCAAACACAGCTTTTAAATTGAATCAGAAAAAATAATTACGGAATTAAAAAAGGAGAATCGTAGATACTTGGCATCGGTAATATTAAATTAATCAATTTAATTCCGTGATATTATTTTTCTGATTCAATTTAAAAGCTGTGTTTCAAACCAGAAGTAACGGCTCATAGTTCAAAAGAATTAGAAATTATATGTAAAATCACAAGAAACATTATTTCAGGATTAAAATCTAGCTATGACCGTTAAAAAAAAGATATTATTTTTAAACTTTATATTTGTCAGTTAATGAAGATAATTTTTAAAAAAATTTATATTTTGCGAACATGAAAATTTTCGTCCTTTTTTTGTAAATTAAGGAAAAAATTAAAAGGAGAAAAAAGCTTGCACAAACCGATGCAGACTGTTATTAAAAGTATTTCGATTACAATGTCATGTGTTTTGAAATGTAATACTCAACAAAGTATAATAGTTCTTACCAATATTAGAAAACATTTATTGTAAAAAAAACACATTTTCAATTGTTTTTAAACATTAAAATAATTTTTTAATGAAAAGAAGGGAACTTAATTCGTTATTTTTAATATTTTTGAAAATGTTTTTTAAAAACTATTTTTAAAAATTTGCTGATTGGGTCACAAATTAAAATACTTTCATTTTACATTATTATTAGCATACGTGTACAATATATTTTATTATTTGACAGGTATAATGACGGAGATTGGTAGAGGTACTGTTAGAAGTATCGTGTGTGATGCAAATTTAATGGTGGACATAGTACCTGTGGATTTTGTGGTCAATACGTTAATCTGTGCATCTTGGCATAATTTTGTGCAACATACCGATACGATAACAATTTATAATTGTACCAGCAGCACAGTGCATCCTATTACGTGAGTATGCAATAATAAACATAATATAAAACGAATAAATGCATATTTAACATAAATATATAACATAAAAATCTATATATAACATAAAAAACATGTAGAGGAGAAGAAAAGCTTAAGGTATTTTTTCAGATATTTTTATAAATTTAAAATATGAAATATTTTTAGAAATATTATGAGCATTTTTTCACCAGAATATATGAACAGCGTTGCGTTTAGAGAACTTAAAATTATCTAGATAAAGATCAAATACATTATTTGTAAGCGGAGATAAAAATGATCTAATACTAAATTTATAATATCTAAATGAAACATTTAAAAAATTATATATTGTTTTATTTAGATTATTTTAAGATAATATCGCTGAACCAAATTATATTTCACGATATAAAAATATTAAAAATATATTTTTATTTTTATTTATAAGTCTTTATTTCTTAAAAACAAGAATTTTTCAAATCATTCAATTTAACAAAAAATGTTTCTTTTTTATTTGGATCAATAAGCAAATAAAAATTAAAGTTGAAAAATATAGAAAATATATTTAAAAAAACCCGGAAAATTCTTCGAAGAATATGTGACAATTTTATACGAATAACATGGTGAAAATATATAACATTATAACAACTAATAAACTTCCTTGTAAAAGTTTTCGAACTACTTATAGTTTTGTTTTTATCATTATTTCAAAAAATTCTTTCATTAGGATAAATAATAACTTCAAGATGGAAACTAAGGAGAATACTTTGTACTCGTTATTCATATTAAGTTAGATAATTTGGAAAAAGTAACACTTCTTTAACTTTACGATAAAGAGATATATAAATAATATACATATATATTCTAATATATTCTAATAACCTAGACAAAGATAAGATAAAATTATTTCTCCAGCTAGATAATTATCTAAATAATTTTATATATAGATATAAATAACAAACATTATGTAAATGTATATATATTTCTTACAGATGGGGTGAATTTGGATATCTTGTGAGAAAACACGCTATAGAAGCTCCATCGAAATACGTAATGTGGTATCCTGGTTTCACATTTAGGACAAACAAATTTATTCACTCTATCATTACGGCTATATTGCACTTTTTACCTGCATTCATCGTAGATCTTATATTAAGGGTCCAAGGCTGCGAACCCATGTAAGTATCTTCCCTCGATTATAATTTTATTTGATCATAATTTTATTTGTAACAAAAAATACGGCATGTCATTTTCTTCTAGAATGCTGAAGCTTACCAAGCGATTCGAACGCGCCGCCAAAACCGGGGAGTTTTTCGCGATGAATGAATGGAAATTTTATACAGATAACATGACAAAACTAATGAAATTTGTAAGCACGCAAGAAAGTTGCAGAAACTTTGATATGAATATTAAAAATATGGATTGGGATATGTACTTACATCAGTACATGTTAGGTATCCGAAAGTACATCCTGAAGGACAGTTTGGACACGTTAAATAACGCTCGAAGTCGATTAGCGAAGTAAGTCTTCTAATTTCGTTAAATAATTACCTCATCCCCAGCTAGTTCATGGAATATCTTCAGGGTACCGATCATGGAAAGGTGAAAAGTGAAATCTTTAACCATTGAAGTTAATGGAGAAATTTTTTACTTTTCACCTTTCCATCCTAGGGAAAGTTACATGATTGATACTTTAATCTTCTACTAGGAAGATTGAATATAATCATAGCCTTTTTTTAAGAAGATAAATATTCTAAAATATTTTAAAATTTGTATAAAAAATAAGAAATTTTCTAAAACGTTATAAAAATTCTGAAATTTACATAAAAATTCAAAAAAATAAATAACCTAAGAAAAATTTTCACTAGGTTTATATAATTTTTCTCAGAATTTTTTATATAATTTTTCAGACTATGTATATTTCAAAATTTTTCAGGATTTCTATAATTTTAAAATTTCTCCAATTTTTTATATAGATCTTAGAATATTTCATAATTCACATATATGAAAAAAATTGAGGAACTATGTATATTTTTTCAGTATTTCTGGAAAGTGTTCTAACTTGTAAAAAAATTCTGAGAAAAATTTTCACGAAGGACATACGCTGTACAAGAAATAAATTGATCATATTCATGTATTGCAGATTGTACTGGATGCATGAATGCACCAAAATACTCAGTATCGGATTCGCGTTATTAGGAATGATCAAGTACGCTGGTCGGTGATGTCATCGAGAGTCTGAATCGCGATCCACACGATCCATACTACAGAAGTACCGTGAAAGGAAATATTACAAGAAGGAGACGTGAGACTCACGCTTCAAAGATTAAAACCTGGAAACCTTGTCAAGTACTAATACACTAACTAAATCGAATATTATAATGGGAGGTAAAGTATTTTGAGAAATATATGGGATGCGAAGATTACAACCTGGAAACCTTGTCAAGTACTAATACACTAATTAAATCCAATATTATAACGAGAGGGAAAGTATTTTGAGAAATATATTGAATGCAGGGTGCTATAGATATTGTAGAACTTTCATTTAAGAAACATTTCTTCATGTATACTTCACAATATTGAATTAACTTTCTACAATATTGAATTAACTTTGCAATTGTTTCGACTTCCTAATCGCATAAGCAACACGTACAAAGAACTACGTGTCCGTTTTTAACTATTTAATCAATGTATTCAAAGTCCGTCAAATGATAGAGTTAGAGAGAAGGACTTGCAAATGCTTCTTTGTAAATCTGATCGAAACATCTCTTCTGCCAATAGAGTTGTCATACTGTCATTATTACATCATTATTGCTTCATTAAAGAATAGTAGTATTTTGAGCAAAATATTTTTGATGGTACATCAAGAAAATGAAAGTGTAGATTCCAAATAATCAACAAATATGTTTGTATCTCGCTTATTGCGAACTCTTATGATAAAATATTAAGGTAAAGTCATATTCCTGAGCGCTCACAGACCATACATATCAAGCGTGTCATGTTATGCGCATAGTCTAATACGAATAATTGAAGGTTTTTAAATATAACGTTATATTGCGAAGACTGAATCAAAAATGATATATTCTAAACATGATATATTAAAAAAAAATAAAAAATAAAAAATAAAAAAAAAAACCTACACTATTGCCTTATATTATCAATATCAGAACAAAATTATTTTTGCTAATCCAGAGATATTCTAATAAACATGATTAAATCAATAAATTATATTTATATTACTCTCAAGAACGGATAAATTTGTTCGTAATGAGAAGGAAAAAGCAGAATATTTTTTAGATACTCATGTAAAAAATAATTACCATTTATCTCTTTGTGAAACTAAATGAGGAATTATGGGCAGGTAATTATGATAGAGCAATTGTAATGAACTGTAACAAAAGCTGATTACAGTTTTAGGGTGTTCACCAAGGAAAACCGAAAAAAATTTGAAATTTTTAAGAAATTTCTTACTTTTGAAAATCATGGATTTTCATAGGATTTTATTGATATTCAGAGAAATGTTTAGAATTTTACTTTCAAATTCTCTGTGTGTGTGTGTGTCTCTCTCTCTCTCTTTTTCTCTCTCTTCTCTCTTTTTCTCTCTCTCTCTCTCTCTTTCTCTCTCTCTCTCTCTCTCTCTCTATCTCTTTCGCGTGGTTACTGCGAGCGAGAGGATGGAGACGGCAGCTTCGCCCTACTCGGCTGATCGGAATCATGACCGTGATAGCGAAAACACAAACAGACGTGAAAGACTACGCAAGAGGCCCCCCTCTGCCTCCAATTTGTTGTCGGCTTCTTTCGACAAGGAAATCGTCTTGAATGTGTCAAGGGTAAATGTTCTAAGGCGATCTATAAATGATCACTGCGACGGTGTCTAAATTGCTTTCCGCAAGTAAAACGGTGGCTGACAAGAAGCCTCAAATTGAGGCAGCTCTTCGAGTATATAAGGAGGCGTTTGTTGAGTTATCTAAAGCCTACTTAGGTTTCTTAGATTCCAATGCACAATCTTCTACCGCTGATATTAGCTGCATTGTGAGAGACGTTCTGTCGGAGGCACGTGATAGTCTACATGCATGCGTGGTCGGTAAATGCGGATATTCTGTCTCGCGGGCAGATGCCGGAGAATCTTGTAAGCGCGCATATGCGTCTGTGGCAGACTCCGGGTGTGCCGCGGGTAATCAATCCTCAGGCGCCTCAAAGACCACGAACATCATCGTTGTCCTAATGACAACTCGGCGGCAACACTCGTTTCGTCGAGGGATACAAGAGAGGCTCTGCAGAGAGCGATAAAACCATCCAACTTCAACTTGACAGTTAAAAGCCTAACACTCGCGAGGAATAACGGGGTTCGCATAAAGGCTCTGACTGTAGATCTTCAGAAAATGGAAGACTCAATCGAATTAAACCAGGACTCAAACTGGAGAAAAACAAAGTCAATCCTAGAATTATAATGCAAAACGTACCCTCTGATCTATCTCACGATGAAATTAAAACGGAATTAACAACGTTAAATTTAGAGAATTTCAATGCTTCCAAGATGAAAATAATTTACACCTTTCCGCCTAAAAATAATTATAATACCACAAGCTGTGAAGCCTCCTGACATACGCTCTTTTTTGCTGAGAAACGGACGTATTCATTAGGGATTATATAAGGGTTCGTCGATGCTTCAGATGTCTGCACAGAACAGAAAAAATCAAAGAGCCTTAATTTCTTGATTAAAAGGTGAATCGAAGAAAACTGTTATAGTGACCATTCTTCTGTCTGCCGCCCGTCTGACCTCGTCGAGGACCCGAATCAAATTAAGCAGCCTCTGTGGAATGATCCAATTCAGTAATTCCTTTTAGTGATACTGTGCAATACCTGGGAGTCCATCTGTCGTGCATTCTCTCCTGGGAGCAACAAGTCTCTAAAACGTCAGCTAAATCGTACGCATCACTCCACCAACTTAAGCTCTGTAAACATTTATTACCACCTCTTCTGAGACAACGACTCGTTTCAATTCTAGCTGTTACTTCCCCTATTCGATTATTGTTATACTGCTCTTACTGACATCTCTGGTGAGCATAATCTTCGTCTACAAAGGTCCTTGAACTCCTGCATTCTTTCAGATGAGACGTGATGAGCATATCACTTCTTTTTACAAGAGATTAGAGTGGCTCAAGATAAAAGCCAGAAGATTATATTTTATTGGCTGTTTGACCTTCTCTCTCCTGCACAATAAAATCCCAAATGCCACCTTTTTCGTGCGCAGGGGTGATTTGCAGGATACGAGGAACAACTCCCTAGTTATGCTGTAGTGTCGTACTGTATTCTATAGAAACTCTTTTGAGTTCTCCGCCGTGGAACTGTGGAATAGCCTCTCCGTCAAATTGCGTCACGCCTTCCCTTGACACATTCAAACGCGGTCTATTCATACAAACGTCTTTTATGCAGAAATGAATGATACTTGTATATTACATCTATTTTGTATACTCCTAAACATTTCTAGACTCAATTGTATTAAATACTGTGAGAAACTTTGTATAGAATTTTAACGCTTAAAGGGACATAATCCCAGAGCGTTTAATAAATAACGATTTTTTCTCTCTCTTTCTCTTTCTCTCTGGCAAATTTTTTTTATTTTTTTAAATATCAATATCGATTAGTAATAAATGTGGTATATACACTCACGTACATTTACGGGCATTCTCATGTAAATCGAAAATTTTTATAAAAAATCAGTGGCAATAGAGAAGACAATACATCGTTCTAAATTAACGTTATTCAATTACTTTTCGAATTCTATATTTCCATTGAGCTAAATCCGTGTATTACGAACAGATCGTTGTATACGATTTAGTTCGTGTTATTTCTTCTTATAATACCTTTTCAAATTTATCCTATCTTTTTCAAATTTAATATTCAAAATTTAAATGGCTTTTCTTTATGATTGTGCGATTAGGAACTTTAAGAAGGCGCATCTAAAATAATTTTATTTCAAAACTGCATTAAAAAATTCTGTAATTCTACCTGAAATAAAATTTCTGGAAAATCTAGGAATTCTCAGAGAATTCTTTTATAAACTTGAAACACACATCCTGAATTATGCTGAACTTGTTATGCTGACAAAATAGTCCAGGAATTAAGCAAATTCTCTTAAAAAATACAATGACATACGTTATATTTATATTATGGCGAATAAATATCAATATATTCGCATATATGTATATATTTGTAGTTTTATTTCTATGTAGAACATTAATGTATGAGCTTTTTTAAAAAAGAAGTGGTATCTTTCGTAATATATAGTTTATACATATTTGCTACTCTTTCATTTTTATTTATGACTTGTAACAAAAATACGTATTACGTTAGTAGACAAATTATTGTTGAATGAAAAGAAACTATTCATGCGCAAAATATGGGATCATAAAAGCGACGTCATGATTTTTTTATTCTTAAGAATATTTAACGCATGTCAAGCGAGTACTTCAATTACTTTCTTTGCGTATCATAGGTAAGCATGGACAAACTAATGGAATACGTTTTATT
This sequence comes from Solenopsis fugax, assembly GCA_003595255.1. Lineage (NCBI taxonomy): Eukaryota > Metazoa > Arthropoda > Insecta > Hymenoptera > Formicidae > Solenopsis > Solenopsis fugax. The sequence continues at coordinate 9,972 of QKQZ01049589.1, forward strand.
AAGCAACGTCATACATAACTATGTTTTTATATACATTAATGTGTATATTGTATACTGTTATCATGTTTCAACTTGTACAAGACTTGTAATTACCTAAGATATATTTATAATTAACACCTGATTGTTTCGTTTATTCGAGGGCGTACGTTATAAAGACTTTAAAGTATGTTAATATTAATAAACAATAGTTTAATTAATAGTCTATATAGAATGCTTTAATAGTTGAAATGCACACATCTTCCAAAATCCTTGAAATCATTAGAACTAAGAAAATATATTCTATATAAAAATCTGGACTCGTGAAATTGTCAAAACAAGAAAGAGAAACGGCAAATGCGAGTCAAGCGCGGTTAACGGTGCGCAGTGAGTAAACAACAAAAAGTTATATGTTACATTAACTTTAATAGAACGTTTCGGCTTATCCTTCGAGCCATCCTCAGCATGGGTACAAAGTAACTAAGGGACGAAGCCGCTGATGTTGAGGTGAGACGCTTCCTCGTCAGGAAATTGTTGTAAATACAATCGAGTTATTAGGCACAGTTACACTAATAAAAAGTAACAAAAATGGAAGTATCTTTTTTTCATTATTAAAGTTATCAGAGTTGAAAACATTATTTTATAAAAGTAACCGTTATCATTACCATTACTTTTTGTGAAAAGTAACTTATTTTAAGAGTTACGTTTTATTATACTCATAATTACCGTTATTTGTTATTGATTTTAAAAAGTAACGCGTTACTGTTATCGTATATATATTATTTAGAAAGTAACGATTCATAAGTTTTTTTACGAAATTTTGATGACCTCTTTTTTTATTTAAAGCAGCATCTACTGTCTATATCACTATTTGGCAAAATAAATATATTTATCTTGTCTAAACTACTAGGAAAAAAAAGCATAAATACAAATTTTATTTAAAATATAAGGGGGATTGGGTTAGATTATTTATCATATTGTAAATAAGGTATCTGAACCGAATAAGGCTCATTTATTTTATTTTTTAAACGAGAATAAAATCTTTATTTCAATTACAAAAATAAGATACATCTTATACATTATCACTAGACTTATTGTTTACGTTAGAAAGACAAGATTCAACGGTCGAATCGAATTGTACATCGGTAATGGCAAACGAGTCGAAACGATATGTCGCGAAGAGGATGAGCATGTTTTGATATAAAGGAGCTGTCAAACAAAGGAATAATATTAGTATTAGATGATCAGAAGATACGTTGCTTCAAGATGGTGAGCGCTGCTCTTCTCCCGTTCTTAGTGGGTAAGTTAACTGTTCAAAATCAGTCAACAAATCATTGTGTTTTTCCAATTTTATAATAGCGATATTCAAAAAATTCAGTTAAAAGGTATAATGCAGTTAAATGAAAAGAATTACCATGAATTCAAGACCACGCTCGTTCATGACTTTTCTCGAAGATTTTATCATCTGCTTGCGTTATAAATATCTTCTTTTTTTTAACCACATGGACATTTGAACTAATATGCACAGTGCTTTATATGTATCTTCTGGAGAAAAATTAAGATCCTGTAGCTAATCCAAAATTAGACATGATACAATTTTGAAAGATATCAATTAGAAAGATTAATTTTTATAACGATAAATGACGAGATATTATAATGTACCTGACCAAATGTTTTCTTTATATTTTTAGCGGTTGAGTTGTTCAACCCAAACATTTCACAAAGTCATTTTAATCCGGAATATACCTTCAAGCTGAATAAAACCACTACAGTATTCAGGGAGCCTCTTCATATTATACAATTTACTGTCACAATCGTATGTCGTTTTTCTGCACTGGATGTAATATACATTACTTGTTTTTTACGTGATATCAAGTATGAATCGTTCTTGAAATATATAACTCTCAACGAGCCAACCAATGTCGCAAGTGAGACAATTCCCGGAGAAAATAACAAAGACTGGTTTCGAATTAAGTTTAATAACACTGGTGTAGAAAAAATATTGGTACCTGAAGCTTGTGATAAAAGAGATATTATTAAAGAGATTGTTAGTCAATTTAACATAGGTCATGAACTGAATTTAAGAGAATCGTCTAATTTCTGGGACGATGAATTTGATGCAAAGGAAACAACATTAGCAGGCCGTTGTAACACCAGATATGCGATACGTATGAGAAGAAAAAAGAATGAAAGGCAACACACTCATTTCCGAGTTGTATTTCCAAAGATGGATTTCGAAGACAATATTACATATGTAGAAATTGAAAAGATTAGAAGAGAGTGTGAATATTCAGAGAGATTTTTCGATTTCTTGAACGGATTAGACGTGGTACGTACGATATTACATCTTTCTTGTTCTTATTAGAAATAAAAAAATTAATTGTTGCACATCAGATATAATGATTTTTTGCTAATTAGTTCTTTAATACTTCTCCCCGTTTCCCATTGCTAAATCTTTTATCATTCATTATGTGAATATTTATCATGTCTCAATCATCTAACTTTTTTAATGAAAAACCCACTATATATTGCTACATTTATTTTATGCGATTTGAACTTTTCTACTCAAGCTTAATTTTCTTAATCTTGCAGACACAATATAGTCATTCAATGAAAGTGTTCGGTGATCAATTTCAAATATCCACTATAATGAATGTGGAATTACCAGCTGATCCATGGAACGAAGGATATAAACGTGTGTTTAAGGAAACAACACTGTTAAATCTAACTAACGTTGAACCTCAGTATTCAAACACTCCACGAACTCCTTATAATAATTTCTGGACTCGCACATTAAGATTATTCTAATCAAATGTAAAATTGTAGTTGTATCTCATCTATTTTTAGATTAGCTACAAGATGTTAATTTTCTTCTAAAAAATATGAAGCATTATGTTGTATATTATTTCAATTCAGATATCCATGTATTCCAAAAAAAACTTAATAAATATACATTTCATGTGATATCTATATGAATTATTTTAAATGTCTTTGTACTTATTAAATTAGTCGAAGCTATACATGATAAAGATATATTGTTACGTATTGTTTTCATATTCTAAATTATTTTGCCCAATTATTCTTCTATCAGTCCTCTCTGGCAGTATCAGCTGAACACCCATCATCCATCACCATTCACCCATCAGCCATCAGTTGCCAAATCAGTGCCCAGTGCCCATGATCAATGCCCATGATGGCCGTGATGTGCAACAGTGTGTCGGGTTGCACGTTCTCACCCGTCGATCAAATGTAGCGATGCTAATTGCATCTAACGTCTTTATCAATATAATGAGCACATGGAAATTGATACAACGACGATGTTACGACTTGCTCTCATATAAATACTCATTGCTCGTAATATTGGTGGCGTTTACTTGCATATTCATCGGTATAGTGCACTTTGGAGAGGTTAGAACAACATTTATTCTCTTTATTGCACGTCTCATAAATTCAGGTAACAACAAAAAAAGATTTACCTATTCTAAATCACTTATTTTTCTGATTGAAATGTCTTGTTCAACATATATGTTATTGACAATATTTTGAATATGTTGAAACCCAGATAGAAAAATGCTAGGCAGTATGCCAACAATTCGCCAGCAAATTCTATCATGACTGAAGAGCAGATTCCTATTTACTGTGTCCTCTTCAAGCTTAGTTTCTGCCATGCATTAATTTGCCAGCTGATATAACAACAGAAATGCAGCAGGAATAAAGCACGATATCGTCTGCTCATTTTCTGATATATTTCTATAAGATATTAGAGTAACAATAGGTTGTGCTTGACTATTGCTAGATTTCTACTAATATAATGTGTAACACATGTTTGCAAATTGTTCTTTTGGTAGGTTTAGCTATCTGAGAATATCTAGAATTTCAATTGATATCTTGTTGTACAGTGATTAAAGATGAAAATGGCCTAATCTGACAGTAACTTGGGCTGTGTTTAGAAATTCACTGCCAGTACTGAAAATCTATAGTATATATAACATAAATTATAGATTTTTAGTACTGACATGTATATTGGAACCCAATTTTACTAGGTAAATTATGGTAAATTACCCAGTAATTTTGAAAATCTGGTCAAATGATAATTTAAAAATTTAGAAATTTCAAAAATGAAAATTTTATATGAAGCTTAAAAGGAGCATTTAATCCTTAATATTAATAAAACATTTTATTTAATTCATATTATTCATAAAATATTTTAATGCTGTATATTCATACTTCTTGATGTTACATATAGCATATAGTAATTAAGAAACTAGTTACATATAGTATATAGTATTTAGGAAATTAGTTATGTAGGAACTAATAAAACTTCAAATAAAAATTTTTTATTAGGATTTTTAAAACAAAAGCTGTGAAAATGTGCAGTATAATCCTTTTAATTTATATTTTTCACATCATATTTACAGATTTATGATATCTTTATTACCTTAATTTAGTGATACCTACGGTAATTAAAAATTTTGAATATAAGAAAGAAAAATACCAAAAACACTCGAATTTACAATTGTATATAGAACACAAAATAAACTTTCTGTAATTGCACTGTACTGCAGAAATATCTAATAAAAACATAGAATAATTTTAAGTAATAAAACAACTTTTAAAATGCAAATAAAAATTAAGATTTATGTAAAAAATTTTCAATCCACATTGTTCTCTAATTCTTGTTCATTATGTGACTCATCATCAAAAACAAAATTGTCATTCATAACAATGATGGTCACACAGTCTCATCATTAGAGATGAAGGAGTTACAGAAAATTGGTTTCATCAATTAGAAAGTACAATTGATAAGAATATATAAAAATATTATGTCTTATGGATCAGTGCAGAAAATAATTACAGTCTATTTGCGTGCAAAACTATCAAGCACAATGAATTTTACCAAAATTAACAATAAATTACTATCTTATACAGTAATTTTAACATAAGTAATTGTTATATTACATTTAACAGTAATTTTACATCTCTAGGTATGGTTGATATGGAGCAAGGAAAAGTACGAGGCGGTTTTTCACTCCTTCAACGACAACATCCTGGGGAAATCCTTTCAAAAGAAATTGTGCCAACACGTTCCCATAGACGTAGTTTATACGTGGGTAAACGGATCCGATCCGGCGTTCTTAGAAAGCCTCCAGAGGCATGTCCCTGTTGTAGATCTCGGTGCCGCCGCCTCGAGATTCAGTGACAAAGACGAGTTGCGCTACTCGTTGCGATCGCTGGAGATGTATGCGCCTTGGGTGAGGCACGTTTACATCGTTACCAACGGCCAAATACCGAGTTGGCTCGATATGGATAATCCTCGGATGACTCTCGTTACTCACGAAGATATCTTTCTGAATAAAAGTGATTTACCAACTTTTTCTAGTCCTGCTATTGAAAGTCATATTCATAGGTGCTTGGAAATATGAAATATATATAGGGTCACTGCCACCAATCGCTGAACAATTGCCAGTAAATGATTGTTTAAGAAATATATTAAAATAATGCTTCAAAATAATAAATTGCAAATTAATTTATATTCTTTTAGATCTAATTTTCATACATTTGAATAAAATATCAGTTTTTACTTGAAAATGCAATAATGTTTACTATTAGGAAATGCCGAGAAAACCTGAAATTTTCAGGAAATTTATTTTTTAATCTTAAAAGTTGATTTTTATGGAATTTTATTACAATAATATAAGGAAATTTTTGGAATTTTACTTTTAAATTCTATTCCTTCTTGCATTAAAAAATTCTCTAATCTTACCTGAAGTAAAATTTCTGGAGAAAATCTAGGAATTCTTTCACAGAATTTGAGTAAACACCCTGATATAGTTATATTAAATTGTTTTTATTTGTTCATCGACTGGCACAGTATCCTTATTATGTATAATAACGGCGCCGTTTTTAGACTCACAACTAAAATCTTTATTCTTCCAGGATACCTGGAGTCTCTGACAAATTTTTATATTTTAACGACGACGTAATGTTAGGTGCCGAGGTGTGGCCGGAGGATTTCATAACTCAAGCAAATGGACAAAAGGTGTATCTGGCATGGTGGGTTCCTGATTGTTCCGAGATCTGTCCATGGGCATGGGTCGGTGACGGATCGTGCGATCATGCTTGTAACACAACATTGTGCGAATTTGATGGTGAATTTTTTAAAAATTATAATAGGGTCATCACACCAGTCAATGAAGTAAAATCAATTTAATATGATTATATTTTCAAGTAAAAATGATACTTTAATCAAATCTATATGACAATTAGATCTAAAAAATATCAATTTAAAATTTATTAAAGGTGAATAAAGCATTTTTTTTAAAGTAGAGTCGAATCGAATTAAATATGAAATTTTCACGTCAAATCGAATCTTTTTGATTCAAATACGAATTAAATTTGAATCAAATTTTCCCGAATTTATATTACATGCTAATTTAAACATAATAAAATATTTTCAATGCCGTAATAGATCCTTTTATAAACAAGAAAATTATTTACAAAAATTTTAGAAAATAATTACAAAAAATTAAGCAAAAATTTATAATAGTTATTATACAATAAGTAGAATATTAAACTAATACATGCATTGGATATCGTGCAAATAACAGTTACTATTAAAGTAATACTTTAATGTACTTTGTTAAGAATAATTTTTTAACTTTTGTTCTATAAAATCATAATGCAAACCTATGAAATATTAAAATAAATTTACGAAGACGACTGTTTATCGTGTACACAAATTTTTGAACAGTTTATAAGATTTAGAAATCATAAAAAAGTTTTAGAAATCTATAAATGAACCGGCATGAGAATTGATATATACTGATACAAGATTTGTCGCGCGAAAGAATAAATGAAACAATCAAAATAAGCAATAATTGAATTTATTGATGATTCGAACTATTTAACGGCCTTTAATTTTCAAACTATTTTTAATCGAATCTTTTAGTTCCAAAAACGAATTTAAAATATTATGATTCAATTTGATTCGATTTCGAAGTATTCGTACACCTCTGTAATTTATTATTCTTAAGACTTATTATTCTAAATAGTTATTATCTAATATTTTTTATGTAATATTTACATATCTATTTTTATATTATTTATATTTTATATTATTATATTATACTTATATTTTTTTATATTATTTCAATATTTTTTATAGTCATTTATTCATAATTGTTCAGCGACTGTTCAGGGACAATGACCCTACACATGAGTATATGTTTTTTATGTAATATCTGAAAAAAAAAAATTCAATGATACTTGTGTAGGCGGAGACTGTCAAACGACTGATGTCCCTATAGATAGCGAGGTAATGGAAGGAGAAGACGATTACCCATATAAGTACCTGCACGATTATCATGAAAGCAATTACGACGACCTGAAACTATTAAGCATCTTGCGCAGGAAAAATATCGTTCGTCCATCGCGAAAGGACGCGCTGATGTCCACAGTTCAAACATTACATTCGTATAATCTCAGTACTACTTTTAAAGCGATTCGTACGATTGACAATCTTGGAAATAGCAGTTTTAGGAAATTACAAGCACGAAGTATAAAATTTGACAGTGAAGATTATAAATTTACAAAGGATTTTGTAAAGCCTGCATACTCCAAATTGTTACACGGAAACACCTCAAACAAAACTGCATATCGTATCAAACGTTTAAAACGTTACCGCAATATCATGAATGCGGCGCAATCCAATAATTCTATTAAGTTCGATAAGATCGCATATCCCAATCAATGGAAACGTAATGCACGAGGATTAGACACTTACGCGGAGTCTTTGCTATACGTTAACAAAATATATAACGCTGCTTACGGTCTCGAACGGAGGAGAGTGCCAGCGCACATGCCGCATTTGATAGACAAGTGGATCGTGAATAGCATGCAAGAGAAGTTCGAGTTGGAATTTAAGAAAACCTCTAGTCATAAAGTGAGAGACCCCGAGGACATGCAATTCGCATTTTCTTATTTCTATTTTTTATCCAGCGAAAAACGAAGAGTTACCATCGGAGAGATGTTTGACATGTTCGATACTGATAAATCACGGTAAGAATAACGTGTACCGTACCCATAAATGCTAAATTTTATACTTAGAGAAAAAAATCAGCAATTATAAATTTGTGAACAAATAGCACCTTAACTATTGTCTTACAAAGTTGTAATAAAAACAATAATAAATTATATGAACTAAGATAATGGAGTAATATTAGCTATTTGTAATAAAAATAATTGGATAAATTATAGAAAAATAATAATGCAAATGTAGGTAAATCAATTAAAATTTGAACTTGAGATTCCTTATTCTCATTCTTATAGCACTGCTTCACTGCTATTATAGTTATTACGATACTTAATCCGTATTCCGTTATTCCGTATATACTTAATCGGTTATAAGTAAACTGAAAGTATGAAATTGTCATAACTTATTTACAGTAAAGTCTATACAACTGTGTAATTATAGTTGAAGTGCTATTTCACTATAAACTAATACTTAGTTGCACAAATATTGTTACCATAGTGATACTAAAACTTTAGTTGCAATAATTATAAAATAATGTATTTAACTATGTTATAATAATTCTACATATAAAATTTGTATTATTACTTTCATAATTGCTACCACTATGAATTTTTCTCTGAATGTAGTGACTAAAGTTACAAATCAGTGTTCTTTCTAGAACTTGGTCGGACAGAGAAATAAGGACGCTTTTGTCCCGATTATACCCGTTGCCGCTTGATTACAATCTAGTCATGGAATTCGAAAATGAGATAATAAATTGTTCGCATCGTATAAATCTACCGGAGATCGTTGATGTTCCACCAGGAGAAAGATATCTGGACTCTACTCTCGTAAGTATGGCATTTTGTATTAAATAATCATACTCGATGCAATAACGGATTAAAAAATGTAATCATTTTTATTTTTCACAGCCGGTAGTTTCTAAAGAATTGATATTAAACTGCGAATCAGTTTTTAGAAAACTGCAATCGAAATTCGGCACAAGTAGCCGATATCCGCATGAGATTATAAAAACCGGCAAAAATGAAATTTTCGAAATGTTGACCAGCAATGTTTCCCTAACAGTACAATTGCTGGATGAAATTAGGAGGGATTCCAAGTATGTTATTATATTACATCTACATATTATATATATTTTTCTATTTCTCTTAAACATTATACATATAGGAATGATTTACATGTGTATTAACACACTTTCAGGAAGTTCATCTGTTTGAACGATGATATGGATCCAATTCGACGTTCCGAAAACGAGATTGTTCGCGCTCTGTTAAACGATTTTTATCGTTCGTTGTATCCGCTGCGAAGTACCTTCGAATTGCCGTCGCAATATCGAAATCGCTTCTCCCATTTACACGAACTTCTCGAATGGAGAGCGAATCGTGCAAAAGCTAGAAATTTATTACTGTGCCTTCTAGCGTTGCTCCTTACGTTTACGTTCTATCACGTACTCTATCATCACATGCGTAGGATGTGCAGAACTCGAGAATTATCTACGTTTCTTGTGTGAATCATCCATAATAAATCGAAAACAGTGTATAGAGTTATATGATGAAACTAATAATGGTAATTATTGAAGTCATAAATTATAAATTAAGTGATAACTTATAATTTAATTTATGAACTATAATTTATCTTTTATATATATATATAATTTATAAATTACAATTTAATTTATAATTCATTTATAAATTAAATTATAATTTATAATTTATAAAAAAAGAAATTTATAAGTTATAAATTAAGTTTAAGGAAATTCGTCACAAAAGATCTGTTCCTTAAGAATTTTTTTGATTCGACATTTTCTAAAACTAGATAATGATATTCCTGTGATACAATAAACGCTTTTTTGTAATTACATTTTAATAAAAGATTCAATTATACGTATAATAGAATATTGAATCAAAGGTATGCAAATAATATTTATGTCTGAAAGTCGAAGATCTTAGTCCTGCGAGTTAATACATGTTTCATGACGGAGTTCTTCGTATTCATTATTAAATAATGATGCGCTATCGCAACTTTGACGTCGATCGTTCGTGCAAAGATGGACAGTTCGTGTGCCGGATATTTCGTGGTCCGACCATACCCTCTTGCAACCTGGCGCATTCGAGCATCCATGCCATTACGTTTGCAACTCGCTCGGCCGACAAACGAGGTCCTATACCTACGTTTCAATTTTAGACTCCAATGAACAAATCAATGGATGATTATTAACCATTCGAGCGACATGCGACACGATCGCGCTTCTTACTTCCTATGCAGCACAGAAACTTGCAGCAACATTGCACATTGCAATATTGCAAAGACAGCGCAAAGATTTGTTTGTAATATTACTTCAGCAATGCTGCAACAATATTTCAATTATATTAGGAAAAATAATATTCTATATTTTAGCAGTAGCATTATATGCTACTTCCAATAAATCAACGCGGTGAAATTCTATTTCTCGTAATTAAAAAACCACACAAGTTAGAATAAAAGGTGCGCATTATGAGATTTTTCCTACATTCTAATGAAATAATTCCTTGAAGAAACAAGTCCGCAAAATTAAATTCCAAAACGAAAGTAAATGAGATATAATTTGACAGTAAAATTTTTGATTTTTCTGTGTAAATATTGATTCAAAGACATATGATTCCATACAGCACAGAAACTTGCAGAAATATTGTTATATTGTCGTTGCAAGTTCTATGTTGTATGGGATATTCCTGGAAGTTACATGTGCCACAATGTGTTATAATATAACACACCTGAAATATTATCAGAAATACTAAAACATACATGTTGTAATCTTATATAATATTGCAATATTTCTAAAGACGGACGTTTTACCATTGCTGCGACAATGTTGCAGCAACATTTCGCAATGTTTTTGCAATGAAATATTTTTCTTTTCTCACAATCTTTCTGTGCTGTATGGAATTTCACATCAAAAGATTTCGGCAATAAACGTATTGATAATGTCAGCTTCTGTCACCATTTTAATGAACCTGATTTAGGGAAGCTCAAAGTGTTTTCCTTCAATTTATTAAATATAGGTAAAAAGGTAGATTTTCGAGTACACCTATGGCATTTTTGACTTGTGAAAAGAGAAGCGCAAACGTGCCGCATTTTTCGTACAAAACAATCGCCTTTGACAATCAAACGGTTAAGATATAAAGGGATGCTTGTTTACCTGGCACATTTAGACAGCACATAATTTTCGTGTGCTTCTTTACTCCAGAAGATAAGCTTCCATCACTATTGGTGTCTTTCACCCCACAGAATTTTTTACCGGTCGTATCTTTGCCGTCGTCTTTTTGACTCAAAGATTCATTTTCATTTTCTTCATAATTAGTAGTTTCTCTTTCAAGTGAACTGTTCTCTATCGGTTCCGTCGACAGATCGGCTGTAAAAGGAAGAATTTAAATTAATTTAAAGCGCACGACAAGCGTGACCTGTTTAAGAAACGTACTTTTCGATAGATCAACCTCATCCTTGGATATCAATTCCGAATCTAAATTAATGTCGACGTCGGTGTCTTGACTATTTATAGAGCAGGTACGATCGACAGAACTTTCTTTGCATGCGGTGCGCTCTGTTGTGTCTTGATCTGTTGTGTCTTTCTCTTTGCCGTCACACGCGAGTCCCGCTAAGTACCTATTCGTTTCAAGCATTAGTCAGACAATCAAATCCCAGTAAAGGAAAGTGGATTAAAATGGATTGAAAAAGAATTATTTCAATGTTCACGAATGCATACTTCTTAAAATCTGAATCTATTTCAAAACCCAATGCTTTTGTATCCATTTATAAGAATTGAATGAAGCACATTTTCCGTAACTTTTAATTCAGAAATAAATTTTGTTTTACAAAGTCATGAATGTTGCTTAAGTCAAAATTCTGAAAAAAGTGCAGTTTTTTCAATCCAATTGAATCCAAAAAAGTTTTTATTTAAAAATGGACTCTGAATTGCTACTCAATTTAAAATTGTAAATAAGAAATATGTTGTTTCAATCCATTTGAAAAAAATTTTTATTTCAAAATATACATATCAATTTTTGAAATTATTGGAATTCATTTTAATACCTTCAGAAGCATTGACAGCTTTATTCATATATCGAATAGATATGCATTCATTTCCACGAAGTTCAATCCATTTCAAACCATTTTTATAGATGTAAAGTATGTACACATTCGAATGGATTCAAATGGATTAAAATTTTCATTCAATTTTTATTCATTTTTGTTTACTAGGAGCGCAATCAATGAACGTTTTTCTATGATAAAAGCTTCTGAAGTAAACGAAGATAAATTCAAATTAATTGAAAATTACAATTTTAATTTATCCAAGCCCGTGCTTTAGAGTTCTGGAGTATTTTTGGATTCAAATGAGCTTAAATAGATTGAAATACGAAATGCGTTATTCATCATTTTGAATTCGAATGGATCGATTCATGTCTCCATTATGTTATTTTTCAATTCAAATGAATTGAAATACGAAATGAGCTATTCATTATTTTGAATTCGAATGGATTCATATCCATATTATATTACTTTTGGATTCGAAAAGTCTGAAACGCAAATTCGAAAATATAAAAATAAATTTATTTCTATTCCATTTCAATTCATTTTAGTTTACTGAGAAGAGCTAGAAAATGGCATCGCTACGTAGAACTTACTCGTATATCTCTATAAACAAGGTGAGCGGGATCATCGCGGATCCGCCGTCCGGCTCATGGCTGAACAACTGACAGACCATGATCATCGTCTCAGTGAGATTGGCGCCGAGCAGGCTGACCGCTATGACGAGGAACTTCTTCACCTGGCAGATGCGACGGAATCCCCCAATCGCGAGGATCGTGTCGAGATCCCTGCGATCCAGGCAGAGGCAATCCCAGTGACGCGAAATTGTCTCGATCGGCAATGTCTTGTTGTAATCTGGAAAGGATTACCGTAACAGGAAAACCTTGAGATCGAGACCAACTTCTTATAACTTCTCAAGAAATAAAGATGTAACTATTATATAACATATACGTAATTGTAACAATTTTACGATCTATGTTATATAACAGTTACATTCGTAGTTTGCTGTAATTCTAAATTGCCACCGTACTTCCGAATTGCCGCAGCAGTACCCTGAGAAAGCCTAGGGTCAAGCCGGAGGCTGTGCTCGGATACTCGAGCCGCGACTTGACCGGCGGCTCCTCGCCGTCGGCCAACGCACGGAAGTACGAACCGGACCACTTGAGCAGATCATAAGGCTGCGTGCGTATCGCGGCTTTGCAGAATTGCTTCAGGATCATCGGCAGCCTAGCCGGCACCGCGATTTCCCGCCCGAGCGAAGGTTGCTCGACGAACGCCATCCTCGCAATAATCGTCGTCGTCCACGGCTCGACTTGACTCGGCTCGGTCGATTGTTGTGCTTCTGCGGTGCTCCCCGTTGTCCGGGAAACGGAAACTTTCTTCGACGACGGTTTTGTGCGCACTAGCATGCAAAGTACTCCGAGCAAAATTTTAATGATAGAGATGAGTTTAGTTNCAAAATTTTAATGATAGAGATGAGTTTAGTTTTTTTAATTTATAGAATCACTCTGATAAAAATTTTTCATGTAATTTTTTAAAATTTTCATACAAATTTCAAGATTTTTTAAAATTCTGTATAATTTTATTTAAACAAAATTACTTTTAAAAAAAGGTAAAAAAGACACCAAATGTACTCCTCGAAGAAAACTGTCGTATCAAAAAACCCAAATAGTATTTTTAATTTTTTTTAAATTAAAAAAACTCAAGAGTAGTACGTTTGTAAATCTATTCGAGGATTTTTAATTTTTCAGAAAATTTCCGAGTTTGTTTATAGGAATTGAAACATTTTTCAGAGATGTTGAGAAAGTCTACATCTTTTCTAAAATTCATATATATGAATTCTGAAAAATATTCCAAGATTTTTCATTCTATTATACAATTTCTGATAAAATTTTATAGAATCTGAAAAAATTTTAAATATTTTTTTGAAATTATAGGATAAGGAATCTTAGGAATCTTAAATTATATTTTAGAATTCATATAAAGAATTCTTGAAAAGATGTAAATAGATGCATTTTCAACATTTTTGAAGTGTTTTAATTCATACAAAAAATCTGAGAAATTTTCTAAAAAATTAAAGATCTCTGAATAGAATTATTTTTATAAATTAACTTTCTTCAGATGTGATTCTGGCCATGGTTAGTCCCACAAAAAAAATGAAAGAAACTTTTTGTGTAAAATGTCAAGACAAACAATTTTTATCTCAAATATTGTTTTTGTATTTGCATCCATTTTCGAGAAATTCAATAAAAATGTTTTTTTAAGGATAGTTTTATCTCGATCTTTAAAAAAGTAAGCAACAGAGGTGAAAGAGCAAATTTTTAGTATGATGATTAGAGAATCATATGCAATGTTATCAAAGAAGTTTTTTAACTTTCTTTTTGTGTCTAATGTGCTTGAGCAATATATATTGGAAATTTGAGTATTTTGACTTCCGTACCTTCAAACCTACCCTGACCTTATGCTTAATTTAAATTTTTTTAAATTATTATATACAATTATATAACCATATAATTATTATACAAGATTAATGTGTTCTATATATAGTATCACAAATAGCATACAATTCGATTCAAATTTCGAGGGTTACAATTAAATGAGCGAAATTTGCCTTCATTTTTTGATCGTAGTCACTGTGTTCTGAGTGCAGGAAGTGTAACATAGTGCAGCTATAAAGATTCTTTTTGTAAAAGTTCGCTGTCTTTAAAATTTTCATGCATAAACATGATTTGGAGCAAACTGAACATTGATAATAGCGTTTATCAATGTACGTTGCGTAAACATATGAAGTCTAATTGACTTTAAAATTTACGATTGCGTATGCACAGTGATCTGGTCGCAATCATTTCAACACAATCATCCCAAAATCGCGCGTTTTTCCAACGCGTGCACGCCATTGTCCCTTTTATACGCGTGCATAAATGCGCGCAGCTGCTCACGTGACTGCATCGACAGGTTTGTGTCAAAGGGATGATGAGCCCAAAATTATTTCTTATCACTATTATATATTATTTTTCATTCTGATAATAATTATCTTTCATATTCTTTCTATTTTTTTTCTTAATTATTTATATTACTTCGAGCTAATTATTTCACG
Source organism: Solenopsis fugax (assembly GCA_003595255.1). Lineage (NCBI taxonomy): Eukaryota > Metazoa > Arthropoda > Insecta > Hymenoptera > Formicidae > Solenopsis > Solenopsis fugax. The sequence goes on from QKQZ01049589.1 coordinate 25,142, forward strand.
TGGGTAAACTTTTAAATAAATTTGAAGTTATTATTTTGTATCAATATTTAAATTATTTATTCGTATGTATAAATTAATAATTTTATATTTACATATTAGTAGAACATTTATAATTTTTAAATAAATGTATAATATTTGCTTAATATGTCAAAGTTATTGTAAATATTATTTAAT
>QKQZ01049603.1:0-48511 GCA_003595255.1 Solenopsis fugax
AAAATTTGTATGGTTGTCCCCTTATAGTTGTCACCACTACAATTTTTTCTCTCAGTGTATTATTCAATATTTAATATTATAACTAGTTTATCATTTAATGAGCTTCTCTCTCTCTCTCTTTCTTTCTCTCTCATTAAGTTTTTGATTTTTAATTCTTGAATTAAAATTTTATTCAAATTGTTCACTATATTAATACGAATTATATAATAGAATATGTAACAGCAACCATTGACCTAATTACTTTGTTCACAATTAAATTTAAAGACGCTGCTTATTATTATAAAGTTTGTAACAAAGTAGAAATGCATAAACGAAAACCGCAAATCACAGTAATGTAGAATTAATTCGAAGTTGAAATTGACAATATATTGTCGGGATTGTTTCTCCGTGAAGCAGAGGAGTCGCGTAATTCGTGGCGGTTCTGGTTGTCTCGTTGGTCCGCGTGGACAAGGATGCACGTCTGCGATTTGTGAATTACGGTCCAGATACTGGTTGACCCAACGATGGACCTTCGGAGTACAAGGGAGGTCAAAGATCGTTTTTTCGTCGACATACCAGCTGCAGTAAGAGCAACAGAAGCAGCGACAGCGGCGGGGAAGGATGTAGAAAAGGAAGGAGATGCACCCTTCGAGCGTAATTCATTGTCCTGGCTGCGAGCGTACGTATTTCCACGCCGCAGTGCATCGCGCATTATCCAGATAATAGCATCTGAGATGATCATCTCGGATGACCGCGCATCGGCTGACCTTGCCGCTTGAAAACGACACACGCTGGACCAGCACGCGGTATCTCCATCTTATTTTAGATTCAATAAAGGATACATATTTCATCATTTATCCGAAGGCTCTTCGTAATTCAAGGTTGCACGTACAGAGAGCCGCGCGCGCGACGAGATTTGCTATAAATGACGAATTCTTGACGCTTCCATCCGCCGCATCGGCACCGCGCGTTGCTTCTTCAAGAGCAACGAATGTAAATCTCGTTAACTTATATATAATAAGTATCTGCAACATACTTCTCACAGTGAGCCGTTGATTTATGTTAGTATACGCTAGATATCAGCTTTTCCCTAATGATGTGTCCAATCTTTACTCGAAATTATTAGCGTGGCACCACGGTGCACACCTAACGTTATTCAGCGCATAATCTGCAAATAATTTTCAACGGGGAGAGGGGCGAACGCCCCCCTTTCGATATTTCTCATCGTAACATCGCAGAAAGGAATTCAGGCGTCATTTTTCACGTCACGTTCTGTTATTTGCGTGGTTTCTTCGTGCGAATGTCTGTTACGTATCTTCCAGTTATTTCAAGCTCGATGAAGATTACATATTTTACATTTTATCCGAAGGCCTTTGGTAATTCAAGGCTATACGCGGGAGTGAACGTAATACCGCACGTGTGGGTCGGCCACGCACAAGAGATTTCAATTTTCTCTCGCGCCTCTATGCGCTTGTATCGACCGCACCTCCGTCTATGTCGCATACGCACCTTTGTATACTCGAATAATCCGATAGTAGATATCTAAATAATAAAATACCGGCCTGTAAAATCTTCTAAAGCTGCGCTCTCGACGCGTACTTCTCGAATATCCGAGAATCGAGGAGAGATTGTATTATCTACGTATTCCTCGTCGCTCCTCGAACGTCGTCCGCGCACTTTTGCCCTCTATTTTTGCGTATCGGTCGAGAGAATGCCACTCGTCGAATCGACGTGCTTATGCTAAAACGCGTCTCCCTCTTTTTCGCCGAAAGGTAATAGGAGATCTTCCGACGGGAGACCGATACCGCGACCACTTTCCGAATACTTCGAACGCGTTTACATAATATTCGTATAGAGAGCTGCGTTAGGAGAAGTTATGCTTTATAACGGACAGTTTTATTTCCCACTAGCCACGTCTTTATCAGTTTCTGCCACGCAAATTAGCGAATCTACCGGGAACCGGTTCGATCAGCTGTCGCACCGACCGTATCCTATATGTGTTGGCATCCTACAAGAATGCTTAGATACAGGATGCCCAAGTTTTATGTCCTTGGTCTCTACACGATGACTAATCTGCTTCACGACGAACCGATCCTTCCGACGCGACGCATCGGTGCTTTTTGCACACATAAATCGCGATTGGACGAACGAGACATCGTTCTCGCAAGTCGTCAACAAAGTCATTTGTAACCGGCGCGAGATTGAATGAAGAATACCCATCATTACCGGTTACATCGGCAGCATCTGCTGTTACACGTTAATAGTCAATTCGTCAATGATACTCTCTGAAGAGCATACATATGCAAATCGCCCGTATAGCTGATACAGAAATGAGTTCGACATTGTTGCAGTAATAGGTGCCCCGGTCGATTAGTATAAGGGAATGCAGGAATAATACGCAAAGCTTCCTGTATTAGAACAGGATGCGCTCGCAGAGTATAGCAAATGCACGCTCATCACAGTAATTACTGGTACTACAGCAGTTAAAGCAAATATACGCGCGGTTAACGCACACCCGTTTAATTAGGGGCGCAACTCGATGAAAATATTGCATCTACACATTATACCGCATTGTCGTTCGCAATTTGCAGCCATATACAAACGCATGTTCATTATTTTTTTTTTTTTTTTACGTTACGTGATCATTCGACAGGCAATTTTCTCGCCAAATCAGCCCTTTGCTGGACATGCTTAGATATATCGATGGTAAAGTGGTAACGCGACTGTGGTTATAATAACGACACGCTATTGTAATACTATTCGCGAGGATAGTAAATGATAGTAGTCATTGTATTCTAACGGCCGCGGCGTAGTCTGGCGGCTCAGTCTCGCTAGTGGTAGTAGGTAAAGGCATGATAGGAGGCTCATGATATATGTGGCTCGTGGGCTTTAGGCGAGAGATGCAAGCCATGGTGTATCTTCGGCACGTACACGCACACGCGCACACACGTTCCACGCATATGTATTCTCGCATTCGCGAGTGGTGTATGAGCGATCGCGTGCTTTTTCACGCGCACACACTCGCGGATGTACAGGGGAATCATGCGTGTGCAGGTGCGCGACGCATCGCCATAGGGACATCACATCGCGTCACACACACACACACACATACACGCGAATGCACGCGCTCGTGCTAGTCAGGATGGTCTCAGGCGGACATAAAGGTAATTGCATAATTTAGTGCGAAGCATTAAACATTCGCGTATTGCCTCTCGCTCGATTCTCTTCGAACACCGATCCACTCCGGGACTTCTCTCTCTTTCTCTCCTCTGCTTCTTCTGCTTCTTTTACGCCTCACGAGCGTTCCACACCTCCGCGGCCCGCGGGCGCGAAGCGGAATCCTTTTCCTCATCGCGCGAGCGCGCTTACGTTTCTTCACCTCTTCCTGGTGCGAGCGCGCCCAGCGACAACCACGTGAGCGCACATATGTATACGTCATAGGGTTCGAAAGGATGTATCGTGCACGTGGATTTACGGGGAGAACGTCGAGGAAGAGTAAGTGTTCTTCTCGCGAAAAAGATGAGTGTAGCAGATGCAAGGGAAGGGAAGGGAAGGAAAGGGAAGTGTGCGCGAGATTTGTGTAACGATCGTAAGCTCACGCGTTTTAACGGAAGAACAATGCAATTACCGTCTGCTAATAGAATGCACGGCTGAACAATAAACGCGACTTGAGATGTTCGGGGATGATAGAAAAATATATAGAGACTGTAAATTCTGCCGCGGAAATATGCGGTACGGACGGCGAGTTTAACGTACGGCGCACGCACATGCGTGCACACATATATTAACGTATAGACACTCGGGTAAAGAACGAGTAACGTTCGCGTATACACGCAGAACCGAAGAACTGGAGGAAGAGAGAATAGATTGGACACGAGGTTGCGTAAACGCATCCACGTACGTCACGGGCAAGGGCGCTCGGAAATTATGCGCGTGTACAGCCATGCGAAAAGGGCGCGGAAAGTGCAAAGGGGGAGTAACCGCCGTCGAGTCCCATCGTCGAGGAAGGAGGATAGGAGCGAGAAATTTAGATAAGGCTGATAGGGACGGAGACGACGGGACGAGGAGAAAAGGGGGCGAAAAGAGAAAAAGCCGAGTGTGCTGCGGCAGACGGTCGAAGCGGGGCGGGTACACGGGGTCCGGCGAGGTACACGAGGGAGAGAGTATGTATGCAAGTACTAAGTGAGTTATAGCTCTCGGGCAGATATATCAACTCCTTCATTTCCGCCGCAGACGCGACCGGGCATCCCGGCCCGACGGCAACCTCTCCCGGGACCGGTCCCGGTAAGTCGTCGTCCGATTCGCGCGTATACACGCGCACCGGATGGCGCGTGCACTCTTTTAACCGCTCGAGTATAAACGGAGCGCAAATGGTTTGCGCCGAGCATCGAGCGTTCACCGGAATCGCGTATATACTGTTTCTACGGGTTTAGCAACGATTCACGAGCTGCTCTTCGAAGAACATCGGCGAACACGTCCGAGTAAGCGCAACTTATTTTATTCTCGAATGCTATTATTTTTCAAACCTTGTAGAATAATAACCCATCATCGCGCCATTGATGAAAGGTTTCGTATGTTGTTGCGAGGTGCGCCAAGGTCTGCATTACAGCCGATGGGCTTGCATTACGTGTTGGAATAAGTCCAAACAGTTCGTTTACAGGTACAGACAGTTCGCAATTTCCGGTTCACGCGAACTCGAGAATGACGAGTCGACAATTTGATCGTGCCCCTCACTGGACGATTGACTTCTTGCCATCCCGGAAATGCGGCGCATTGCGGTTTAACATCCGATCGAATCGGCTCGCTCGCACGAGAATTACGCAATACGCGGGATAATGGCAGCGATTGATATAATTCGCGGAGCGGAGAGCGCCCTGATATGTTAGAATCCGCGTAAAGGATGAAGATACCTTGACTCGAGATGACGTAGAACGATTTCTTGCCGGGAAGAATATTATTTTCTCAATTTTAACAATCAATATTTTTTAAATAGTTAAGTAACAGGAAATTAGATGGTATAAAGCTGAAAGCCATTATATTAAAAAAATTGAAATTTTTTTCCCTTAGTTTAATAATCTTTAATAACAGATATAATACATTGATACAAATTCATTCATCTATGAAAAAATAGTTATAGAAGATATGATACACAGATAATTTCAAAGCACTCATGTATTTTGTTATATAATTTATTTACCCCTTTAATGAATCAAGTAAGATTAATTGGTTAATTGGTAATCAAATCATATATCAAAATTCTTATGTTAAAATACAAAAAATTACGTTGGAAATTTTCTTATAACTTTACAAACTTAAAATATTTTTAAGATTACTCATACTGCATTTAAATTTATAAGTTACGAACCCATATGGTAGACAAGTATAAATTAACTCGATAAAGAGGCGTCAGAGAAGTCTATTAATTTTATTGCTTTATTCACGCGGCGTGGAATTCTCGGCATTTCCGATTTCGATTTCGTAGTGCCAAATCTATTTGTACGACACCTTTGTCGCTATGTGTGATTATAAATGTCTAGGAGGTGGTCGTTTGCGTCACGCGTTTTTATACCAGCGCTTTGTACAGTCAGAATTCCGCAGTTTCCGGAGCGACAACAAGCGTGATATTAATGTGCGGTTTCTAAAAACGACATCTCAAAGCGCCGCAAAACCAGAATCTGCATCTACGTGGGATATCTACTTTAAAAAGTGAATCGTCTGAATCCGTTTAGTCATTCTTTAAGATGTCCTTAATACGATATTAAATTTCACGGCAAAAATCTTTAACAAGAATAAAAACCAATAAATTATTATATAAAATAATCTCATGCGTCCACAAACGAAAAAAGAAACCCAAGTTATTTAAAAATAATTTTTTGAAAATAATAAAAGCTATGCTGGAATATAGCATTTATCGATTTTCATTATAAAATACAAATAACGTTTTAAATATTGATAATGATTATCGAGATGTCACATGTGAAAAGAAAACTATCAAAATTTCCTATTGTGCTATCTCATATTCACTTCAAATTCGTGAGAAAGGGAAGCCTTGGGGCTCAAGACGTCATATTTCCTTGAGAACGAATCATTGCGATCCGGCATTAACGCCTCGACTCGAAGCTGAGCCGGACACACGGCCGAGCTGATCCCTCGGCAGTTACTCGCGCGGCTCGTTCGACGCGTATATCTGAACCGAGCGGTCTCTTAAGCCGAGAAACATTTGTGGCAATACTAATTTTATTTTTCGCACCCCGGCGCAGCCGCGGGATATATGGTCCCATCGTATTTAAAAATTTGCATAATAGCTCCCTGACATGTTTATGTACACACGCTGGGGTCTCCATCCTTCCTGCCAACCCCCGGGCTCCCTTTGAACCTCGCCACGCCGTCCGCGTGAGACATGCATGTCTCCGCCTAACGCGAACGCACGCGCGGCTCTTGCAGAGGACGAAATATAACGTGAAACGACCGGCAACGGGAATCACTCCGCGATAATTCCCCGCGAGGTCAAGCTCGACGGATTAAAAATCCCATCATTGTGCTGAGACGTCGTAAATACGCGATTTGTCCGAGAAAGAGAGAGTACCGTACCGCGCGATACTGGTTAATATCGTCGCGCATCTTTCATGCCTTCTTCGAGCGGCATCAACGTCGCTTTTGCATCGATGTTGCATCGTCAAGATGTCTCGACAGAGACAGGCAAGCGCAGCTTAAATCTCGAATTGAAGAGACGCGGTCTCTTGAGCGCATAATCGGTCGCTGATAGGCTTTTTGATTCCAATCGAGAAAATTGAATAAAGTTGATATCATTTCTGATACAAATTCCCTCGATGCAAATTGATAAAAAAAAAAAATCACAGACATTAATGCTAAAGTAATAAGGTCATCTGTAGCTGCAGCTAAATGTTTGCGAGTGCAAATTACGTTCTACCTACATGGTTCACAGAGATGGAGACTCTCATAGCACGTAGCATCGTCATATTCTTGCCCTCGGGAAACGCCTTTTACTCCCACACATTGTATTCCTCCCCCTCTCCCCCCCCCACCTCCGTCTTTCTACGCTGTCACTCAAGATATTATTATAATCTGCACGACTCGCCACGAAGATCCATTACCTTGTGCGCTGTATCGAGACGATAGCAACACAACTTGGTCCTGCATCGAAACATTCAGCCGTCCAGAGTCTCACTCCGCTGTAGGGATTATTACGTTGGCGAACGCGACGCAGGCAGATCGGGGGCGCAACAGTGTCCTCGGATCGATTGTGCCGCGACTCGCACGACGATCCAGATGTATCGAGCATGCGGGCACGCAATTTACAAGTTAAGCATTTCCACCCGTGCGCCATGCGTTCCCTCCGTCGGGTGTGATTTGCGCAACAGAAACGAAACATCGGCCGTTGCGCTGCATGCGAATGCTCTTTGCGGCACAGCGTGCCTTGCACACATGCGCGCACGTACGCATGCATGCACGCATGTGCATCCGATACGCGTCGATACGTGTGACGGATGATCACCGCGAAGGCACGATTTAATTTCACGGATATACATGCTCGGAATGACTTCGTCTCGAGTAGCGGACGAGGTGGCGGTGCTCAATTTCTCGATCGCCGATACCATTCCATGTCCGTTCAGTAAGTGGTTCTTAATTGCTAGATATTTATGACTTATTTATAGTTATCTCGCGGCCATCTCTCGTGATTACGCGCGGTAGCCACTGCCAGTTGGTGTAAACTATCTTTGAAATTTTATTGGATTATCGATCAGGCGATGTGTGACGCGATTGACACGTGACAAATCTTGTTTCATAGAGGGATAAAATACAGAGAGGAAATTTATTTGAATTTATTAAATTCGCTACTTGACAGTTATTCCAAAAAATCATAGAATTCAGATTGACTGATCTAAAAATTATAACTGATTAGATTTATTTAATTTGACAGTGACGGAAAACAATTGAATTAAAAATATCATTGATATGAAAAACGATAAAAACACTTTACTCTTATATAGTTCTCAACACGTGACTTATGTCATTTTTCAAATGAATTGGGAAAATAAAAATATATAATCTGTCAAATATGCAAATCGATGATCGTGTATGTTTGTGGAAAATGCGATGTAATGGTGTCGATGTTAAACAGACGGAGCGCGCATTTTCATGACATATTTCACAAAGATGCATTCGAGGAGATATAGAGAAAACAGATCGTCCAGATTCGGGCCGAGTCTGGTCAACGCTCCGGGCGTACCACGCCCCGTGCACGCGCGTCAATATACGGCATATATATTTATTCATAATGCGTATAAAAGAGAGAGCAAGAAAGGGAGAAAAGGAAGAGAGAAATGCGGGGCGAGAGAAAGAGCGGAACGTAAGCGCGCGGATGTGATGCACACGTGTGTACGCGCGCACGAGTTCGACTCCCCCGCCTTGAAAATGCACGCTATTCCATTCCACACACATATAATTAAGAGCCCTAAATCGCGCGAGATCGCGCCTCGAAGGGCGTGTCCACGTTCTCGACCACCTATCCATCCCACCAGCTATCGAATAGCCATTCCGCCTTTTTCCCTCCGCTCTTAGCTCGCTCTCGAACTTACACCGTACCGTACCATATCGAATCCCTTTTTAATTTCGCGGTCGAGACATGTGCGGTCGTTACTTATGGGGATGAAGTATGATGCGGTGGGCAGAAAAGTGCGAAAGGGAAACCTACTTAAGAGTATTTCCGTCGAATGCGAACATAGAAATCGGATTGTGTTTCAATATATAAATAATTTTACATAAATTTTGTCCAGAATTACGTTTTCCATTGCAGCATAAATAATTTAATACATCATACATTTTTCGAGAAAAAAGTTTATCATTAAATATGTGTTTAAATATTTTCTCTCGGTATCGACGCTTGAGCAATCGTTTCGCCAAAATTTATTTCAGATTTAATAACGTACCGTTCGATTTCACGGTGCAGTTTTAATGGCAGGCCGATACTACATTTCGCATTGAATCTCGATACACACCCAGAAAGATCGATTTTATTATTCTGAGAATTTCGGTCAATCGTGTAAGATTCGATCGTACGCACTCAACAAAACAAGCTGTGGGGTTAATACCGAAGTTTCATGCTCGTGGATGCAACCTATCTCGCGAGCATCATCTCTACCCTGGGATCGGGCCAAGGGGAGAGAGTGTCGAAGTTTTATCGGAAGAAGGTGCGAGAGAATCGTGCGAAAGGAACGAGAGAAACGGGCCGATTGATTTATAGTGCGAAATGGATTTCGCGGGGAGGAGGCAACGACAGGCAGCGTTGGGCTCGATTAATCTTGAATTTATAGCTGCAATTATCTGTCTACGAAATATCTGAGAGAGAGAGAGGAACGAAAAAAATAATATAAGAGAAGATCTGCGAAAGTGCGTAATACTGTAATTATAATTATTGTTTTTGAAATTTTAATGTTTGTTCCTGAGCAATTCGATCTATCGAGCATTGCAGTCGCAGAAAGGTTTAGAGCTACCATGGGTTTTATTGAAAAAAAAATTAAGATGTATCGGAAAAGGACCGATTAAACATGTTCGATGTTTAATCGACCGCGTGAGATTGCATGCATTAAAAGCACAATCAGTCTTCCTTCTTGTCTCTCATGATTAAAGTCTTACGTCAGACGCGAAGCCTTAATATGCGCAAGACAGCGTTTTTACGTATAACGCTGCCAGATTGTCATTATCCTGTTATATTCATTATGTCATAGAATTAAAATTTTTATTTTATTAAAATTCCTTCATTTATACGAGGAATTGAATAGTTGATTAATTACTCCAGTTAGAAAGAAATAATAATTTTAATTTTACATGAATTGTAAATTAAATTTTTAAAAATAAAAAAAATTTATCTATGTCCTATGGCTGAATAATGAAAATTATATTATAATTCATTTTTTTCAAATATTTTTATTTTGAGAAGTAAATAATGTAATTTTAATAAATAAAACAAAAGTTGAACTTTTTAAATATTCACAGTGATTTATTCACTGCTTATTTTATACTTAATATCGTAGTTGGTTTAATTAATATGATGGCCCTACGTTACGCGTGCATCGCGCATCATACAAAAGCGTAAAATCTTACGCTTAATGCTTTTTGCTGTCGATCTCTGTACGAAACAAAATGGATATTGGCCAGGAGCTACAAAAAGTGAATTCAATCTGGCGAAAAGAAAGAAAAAGAAGGGAATCTATACAAGGTAGGCTGGTGTACAACACCAAGCAAAATATAAAAGGTACATGGCATAAAGATATAGGCCTATAATGCTTTCTCGCGTACGTGCGATCGCACGTAATCGGAGATGGAAAGATGCCGTCTCAAATTAAATTCCAGATCCACGTAAATTATAATACACTCCCAATAAAAACTCCGAAAACGCATGCAATTTAAATCTAAATTCACTTTTCTTATTTCGGGTAATCGAGGTCGACTTAGGTCAGCATATTAAGTAAAAGTGTGGATAAGTAGGACAACTTGTTTTTATCGAAAAATTTCAATTTAAATCTAAATTTGTGAAAATACTTAGTAATTTAATTTCATTGGAAAATTTGAAAGAAGTTTAGTCAAATGGTTAAATATTTAATTGCAATTACATACAATATATTCGGTAAAAATGGAGTAACTTAATAAAATAAGATTGCTGCTATATTTTTCTATAATGAGACATAAAAAAAAAACAAAACATGCAATTAACATTTGATATTCAAATGTGTTAAACTCCGCGCGAACATCGTATTTTAACGATTTTACGTGCGCAATTAATAAAAAAGTTTTGCCTCACTAATATTAACATAAAATATAGGGACAGTATAATAATAACAACTTGTGTTTTAGAATCGTTACATAAATTCAAACGGCTTTTCTTGTCAAACATACTTATCAGCAGGCAATTCCTTCTACTTGAGAGATTTAAATAATCCGTGCTTCTGGTAATACCATGTTTACATTGGCAATACCATCGTCTGACACGAGGGTGCATGTGCAATAACATTCAGGTGCATAACTTAATTCAGCTAATTCCTCCTTCAGTGGCGACTAATTATAGACGATAATTCTACCAAGAATATACTCCGACTTAATCCCAAACTATCCAGCTATCCTAACGCAACGAAGCCGACTCGAAGATTCCTAAGAAGCTAAGTCACGTCGGGCTTGTTTCGTATATTAACCCACGATCCATTACGCAGCATTTTCATTAATACGAGAATAAAACAATTAGAATTTGACGGGTGGTTATATACATGATCTTCGACTTGTGCAAGATGTTGTTTAATATCGAAGTACATTTCTCTTTCTCTTATCTTGTCAAAGTGTCTCTTGCAAAACTATAATGGCACTAAACGCTTACATGTACGCATATGTAACTAATCGAATTAATTTCTTACAACTATGATGGATGATCATTCTTTATCTTTTTAGTATATAATTGACATCATTTTTTTCAATATGTTATTAAGAAATGATAATGAAAAAATATGAATGCATTGGAAAAGAAGAATAGTATTATAACAATTTAATTAAAAATCAAACTTCGATCGATTGTCTTAATTAGATTGTCGAAGAACAGACTATAACTTCCCTTGCTAAATCCTGGGTCCGACTCGCAAATCTCGTTCGAACGTAACCAGCTTCCCACAGGGGACTTTCAAGCGAACTATTGATCGTGAAGTAATGAGCGTGACAAGAGCTGTGGGTGAGCAGGTAAACGGGGGACAAAAGCGGCATCTAGGGAGATAGGTGAGGGGCACGATAGTCATAATGCCGTTGTTCGATGCCGACAATGGTGCTTAACGTTCGCCGCGGTGACAGTATGAAATCCGCTGGCGTCCGAGAGTGTCTCACTTGCGCAGAAACGCCGCATATGCGGCAACTGGGTCGAGGTGTAATCGTAAAATTAGCATAACTCCTTCTTCTCGACGGCGAATCCGTCGCTCAGCCACCATTGAGAACGTTACCGATCCGGCCCTAAGAGAAGGCGATGCTTTACGACTACCCGGTATGATCGTCTAGAGAATAGACGCTGACTCCGTCCTAACGGCGTACATGGCATCTTGGATGTCCGAATACGTTCTGACGGAAATGTTTTATAGTCTTGATGGGATGAGACAAATTTCACGTTCGATGTAGACACGGTCGATGAGCTATTAAAATAATTTATTTTAAAAGTGATATAAAAATGATAGCAAAATCATAGATATAATAAACATAAAAAAATATATCTTAGCAAGACTTTAAAACTTTGGTTTATCTAATTAAATTATCTGAAACATATTTCATGAATCTCATATCTTTAATTATTAGGATTCACTAACATTATGATTTCTATTAACAATCACTGTAAATCAAGAAATTTGTAAATCATAATAAACTATACTGCTTGTCGTCAGAGATACAACAAAGGTTTACAATCTCACAAAATCACTTAACGGAACATTAACGTTGCAAAATTGCTCGGTTATCAGCGGTTATCACTATGCGAACTACAGAGAGGCCTGTTAAACGTTACTGTACCCTGCTTTAGAGCTAATACTTTACGTCAGTTTAGCACGAGTGTCAGCGAAACAGCGGACTTCGTTGCAACCATTACCGCTTAGTGGTAAGTTTACAATGTGCTAAAAAGACAAAATGAAATTTCGCGCGCTCTTTATTACGAGAATAATGAATTTTTGAACTTATTCAACGAAATATAAGTGGCGTAAAATCGTTGTTATTAGTAATTCCGTCACCGGTCACTAATAATTAGAGAACGATGGAGATCTCGCAGAAGGAGTCGTGATAATTTAAAAGATCAGGCGTAATCGGCTGAGAGAGAAAATAAAATTCGATTTCATCGTGAATTCGGGATCCATCGTCGGAATTTTGCCGTTGGCGTGCGAGTCGCAGATGCAGAAGTCAGTTTAGATAATGCAAACAATGATTTACAGCGGCAGTCGTGTAGGTAATGCCGATAACGAGGATAGACCCAACTAATGCGCCATTGCGGTAATCTTCAAATACCACGGATGCCGGACAAAAACGGGATCCTGCTCTCATGGAATTATTGATCGCCGGTCTGTTCTCACTCACTTAGCTCGCCGTTCGTCTTGTTACTCAAGCTTCTTGTTTTGTCTTGTTCGCGGAGCGCATAGCGCAGGTGGGCTCCTCTCCGATTTGTTCGCCTCTCGGTTCCGCCTCGACGGACGGCAACGCGATCGATCATAGCCGCGGTGCGCAGATCGGGAATTCAATATGAACCGCGTTATTCCGCTTTAACCCGGCGTTACCGCCGGGCCGTAAGTCGCGGCACGTTCGTTGGATTCATTCACACTCGCGCCGGTTCCCGCTCGCACGCCACGCGAGCGTTAAAGGCGAATTAAGCCGCGGTGCCGCGGTAAATTTTATTAGCGACGTGTTGTGACACCGTAACTAGAACCCCGCCTGCCTCGACTGCGATCCTCAAAGGCCCTCTTTCAGGCAAGGAGCCCTTTACGCGTCGCGATATCCCGTAAATAATGAAATTTTACGATGCGGAAACCGTATCTGAAACAACGCGCCGCTGCGCAACGAAAGGGTAGACGTAAGTTATAAGGCGGGCGCGGCGACCGACGGGCTGGGCAACGGGTGCGAGGCGTTTATCGAGTCGCCAAAGGTTTATGTCGATTCCCCATACACACACGCGAGCTAAAATCCCGAGCGAAACGAGTTTCACTTTGTTGCAATTCCGTTGCACGCGCCGATGTCGCCGTGGCATCAGACGATTGATGTCGACACGATATTTTGTACGTTCCTGTTACCGCGTTATCTCCATTTTAATCGAAAGTCGATTCGCGGTTTCGAATGCCGAATGTCCAAGTCGACGCGAGAAATTGTCGTATTTCCGTTCCGATCGTAACAATCCCGCGGTACAGGATTTCGTATGGAAATGGTAGTTGTAAGGCTTTTTGCCAGGCTGACTTAATTGAGGAAACGCACCTCTCTGTGCTTTCGTATATGCCCCAAATTGGAAAAAAAAAAGTACAAAATGTATCGAACTTGAGACATATACTTTCCAAACGCACTTAAGAGTAACATTCTTTTCAGCAAGAATTTAATGTTCTCAGTGACATAAAAAATTGTTGGCATTTAAAGCTGAAATTAAAGTTTGAGCAAATTAAAGTCAATGTTTTAATTCAATAAGCGTTCTTTAGGAATTCTCTCATTTTCAATGCTAAGTAATCTCGATTCAAATCTTCGACAGAAAAAATTCAATTCCAGTTTCGTTGCAAATTACATTCTTGAAACGTTATGTAAATTTTCTGCGAAGAACACCCGGTTATTATCAAGGTTTTAGATTAAAATTCGAATTTGATATTATCGCGAGCTTAAAGTTCTTTTCAAAGTTCCGAAGTCGCTGTGAAACGCCGATAGTTTGCTGAAATAATATTGAACGTATCGATGTCAATGAGATACCTTGTGCTGCCCAACGAGGCAGTCCAGGAAGAACTTGAGAAAATTCTGCATACCCTTGCGGGACGAAGAAATCCTCAGGGCGAGACTTTTAAATGGAAATGATGCTACCTTGCGCACCGCTTTAATCCGGGAGTAGCGCGGCTCGGTGTTTTCACCGCGCGTCGCGCGATGAACGCTATTATAATCCGGACCTGTATTTCTGACTGACTTCCAGAGAGACGGACCCCCTTGCAGAATTGAGTCGAGGATATGAATAATTCATGCGTGAACGGGCGGAAGGGGGCGGCAGGGAAGGAGGAAAGGGGGGATTACAAGAAGGGCCCCGTTTAATGCGATACGCTGGTTAAGGCGCGGCAGTTTACTGAATAAAATCCCTGATTGACCGGTGGCAGGGTGGTGACGGTGGTAGTTGCCGAGCGGGCAAGAAAGCGTCGAGCCATATATACGCGGTGTGCTCGAGTATTCCTTCGTCGCTCTCGCGCCGATCGTTGCGCCGATGTATCGTAACGTAACGAGAGAAATCCACGATCGTTCCTCAACGAATGATTTATCGAATGATTCTCGTAGCGCATAATGACAGGGGGAATTAATGCGCTGAGAATTCACAAAGAGTCGCGGCGCGGATGCTTCTGTGGGTACGATGTGACAAAACAGTAATTGCATCCCTTTCATCATTGAGAGTGCTATTAATTAACGTCAGTTGGCATGGGATGATAGCAATTTTGCAATAAAAAGGAAGCCGTCGAGTCGGTCACCGCGCATTATGTAAAGGTGGGTCATTAATTACAAAGAGTAGTACGAGTCTGCCAGCCGCAAAGCACTTAACAATCAGCTGTTACAAAACGGCGGTGACAGCGGAGACCGGCAAGAAGTTCTGCGGGACGCGCCGCGCCGTCCTGGAGGGAGCCGCTGTCCTTCCACGTTTTACTTCCCTTCGCAGTACCGGCCGAAATGATCCGGAGTGGTTATGATGACTGACAGTTAGAATTGGATTCAAAGAAGAAAGCGTCGGCACGAATAGAGCTGGATATCCTCGCGACAGACACCGCGGGCAATCGCGAAATCCCCTTGTGTCGTTATTCCAATTATAAACCCGTTTTCACAATGGCAGCGAAACGGTCTCACGAAAAGTGGAAAGTTACACATACGTCGCGTTCGCGAATAATTCCGTGCCGAGTGTTCGACAATGTCGAACCATTTACGAGATTCCGCATCGTCTATGGCCGTTACCGCGAAGACAGGCCTGAAGGGATACGTAAAAAGGCGCTGTCGTGATGTGGGGCGGGCTTTCACGTGAAAATGCACACTTCCGTGCGCATCGAGTTAGGAAAGACGCGCAGCAGGACTAGCACTCGAAACGCGAGAGCATGTTCTGTGGGAACATACGGTAACCGAATACACAAACGAGAACCCCCGACGCGGCGAAGCGAAGCCTCATCTCTTCTCTCTGGACAACGAAGGAGTCGAGGTGATGGCTCGTGTCAGTTCACTTTATCTCACCGGGACTATCTACCATTACTTCTTTTCACGTTGTCTTGCAAACGTCAAAGGCATTCGTACGGTCTCGCATCGGCCTCGATCTGTAACGGTCGCAATCGATTGGCCAGCCTCATCGCGTTTTGATCTTTGAGATACCTTCGGACTCCTCGCGGCTTTCACAGATTTTCGGCGTGGACGGGCATCCGCATACAGTCGGAAACAATAACTGACTATCACGAATTGCTCAGAGAACCGGTCGCTGTCGTCTCGTATAAGAATTCAGAGGTCATAAATAGACAATTTGTGTAACAGCTGGAGCTGGAATCTATCTCTTATATGGCAGGTAGATTTTTTTATATGGAATGTCTCATCAGGTATAATATTTCGAAATATGAAGAAAAAAAATATAAAAAATTTGTAATTTAATATCAATTTATTAATTTTTTATTACTATTAATATTAAAATTGCATAATTAATGTAAATCTATGTTATAACAAAAAATTGTGTCAATTAATACGTAAAAACAGCAAGCAGAGGCAAACATCGAGGCTATAAACGTCTGATGCGCTATTTTGATCGGCTTAATAAGCAGGTCGTCAACCCCGCGGTCCTAGATTCATCGAACTCAAAATTAATAGCGTAATCGGCATGCGATATCTGCGGATGCTGATCAATTAATTATCGACCGCGGTTCGCGGGGTGGGATCAGGTATTGTCGGATCACAAAATGGACACGACTTTAATCTTGCCTCGACGCACGATGCCAGAACCGTGACTGGCAGAACGAGGGAGGGAGTCATTATCAGATGACACCCATTATTTCATTCGTCCGTCCGTTCGATTTAATTACACATTCAATTTGGCTTGACCTTATCGCAATCGCTCGCAGGTTTGTCGAACACAACACGCTTAATGACTTCTAACTCTCTGAATCGTTCTTGACTGCTGCGTCGAGAACCACCGCCGAACAGAAGACAATACCTTGCAACTATAATTCCGTAACGGACTTTAATTGCTAACGGATCGAACGGGAAAAGCGTTTTCGTCAGCTTGTAAGATTATATAACTCCTTCAAAGGAGTCTTTAGCGCTCGAAGAGGCACAAAAACTGGTTTGTCATTAAAAGGCAATGATTTAACATGCTGACACGTTGTCTCCTGACGGGCATTAATTGGCGGCGGATCAAACAAATGGAATACTTTACGTTGTTTTAACCGGTCTAATGCTTTCAATCCATATATATCGTTGCGTGTATTCGCATTTTCAACCTTGACAGAAATACCGGCAGTAGAAGCAATCGATGACATGACTGTCTTATATTTTATAACCGGCATTAATTACTAACAACCTCGTATTGTCTCAATTCATCGAACTAGTTTAAGATTGTCGATCGTTCTTGACCAGATATTAAATAGAGAACTGACTTATAGCTCTAGAAAATCATTCTTTTAATAGCCAGTTCAATCGTTAACAAATTAAATTTCCTTGTTTCTATATTGGAAATAATATTTTTCCGATATAGAAGCTCGTCTCATCTTTTCATTTCTTTGTATTAACTGATGATCGGTACGGTTTTTTTACTCTACACAAAATAAATTCTTGTTTGTAAATCACATTTACTGTTGTCACATCATCTTTTATCTATGATTCAATATGAAGTAAAATGTTATTCTCGCGTATTTCTTACGTTCATCCCCAAGAAACGGCAATAAACGTTTCTCTCTCGTTTTCTTTTCTTTCATCTTCACTCTCTTGAATACATTACGTCGTGGTCAAAGAAAGAAATACCATAGTCTTCGACAAAGGAGGCGAAGCCGCGAGGGAAACCGTAACCACAGTCGCGGAAGCGTGAAGAATGAAATCCTCGCGGTGAGAGCGTAATCAGGTGGTATTGCCCGAGCTCCTCCTGCGCGCTCATTAATTATGTTTTTACAGGTGCGAAAGGGGATGAAAAGATGGGCAGGGGTGGCGCGGGGCAGGCTGAAAAGTCGGTAAGAAATGCCGCGCAATTATCCTGCAGTTACTCGAAATTAGCGTATCGATTAACCTCGTTTCGCCTTGGTTGCATCGTCGACGATGTTTTGCGTTGCCGCGACCGGGCTGGTTCTTTTCCGGTACGTACACGCACGCATGACAGTATGACGTTCGTAATACGCGTGTGCATGTACGAGATCTGCCTGCGCTTTGAGTTTCGACCGATCGATGATGAATTGGTCGCGGTGGTTAATAAGCTGACTGACATCGATACGGACCGGCCGGATGCGGTTTTTATTGCGATAAACGATGTAAGCCCGGTGTCAGTTTCCATGACTGACATCTGTCAATTAACGTAATAGTTGTGGTACATAAAAAAAAACATGTCGCAGAATCTGGTTCAGTGTCTTCTATCGTTTGCAACCGGCTAGTGTTATCAAACGTGATACGTGATATTTTTCGCATCCGCTTTGGAAAATGTTAATAAATTACAACGACTAGCGTGGGTAAATTTCGGTACACTTATATGTGAAATGTGATTCCCGAAGTTGCCGGAGTTGTTAATTATGGACTGCGCGCTGCGGTGCGATTTTCAATAGAAATACGTTCCGATAATTTATCATCGTTTTACCAGATTTAATCGACTGTTAATTCAACTGTTGCTACTGTTCATTAAACTCTCAGCTCGGCCGTGCGTGATGTTAAATAATTAACGTAAATTAATCCTGTTATTTTGATAATGATTAAAAATACTCCAATTCTGCTGGCGATAATAATACCTGTACAGATGTTCATAAGTAACCCGAATAGTAAGACGCAATTATTTCGAAGGACCACATCTTCGAAGAAACAATCGATAAGGAGAATGTTATATGTTATAACAAGCGAAACTAGACACGATTTGCAATTTGTATACCACTCGAGGGATTTCGAAGTTTCAAAGTTCATACTATTCCGCGATATTGTTACGCAATACATATCAATTATTATTACCTGAATCTGTTACAAACTAGCACCTGTGCAGGTAGCTGTGATGGTTGCTCAATTATTTTACTTCGAAACATTACTAGAGATACACGACTAAAGATAACGCGGTATTTAGTGATATAATTTTATTGCATAAAATTCTTATGCCACTTGCATATTCATAAATCACACAGAAGGTGCATACAATTTATTTCCTCCGCGTGCAGTCAGAGACAGGTACTTGTATTTTTAGAGATACGATAGAGATAAAACGTTGGATAATAAAAATTCGCTTTACGTGGAAGTGAAATATGAACGAACTTGAATTATCGATGGATGCGAGAGAAAGTAGGAGAGTAATTAAAAATACTGTCAAAGACACACGGGAAGAGCTTTCACGTACACACGAAGCTTTCTCTCTCTCTCTAGGCTAGAAAAACGACGGCGAATCCGAGAACCCGAGAAGGCGTGGCTCGTGCCCTGTTCCCTCGGGTACTCTATCTTCGTCTTCCTCTTTCTTTCCATCAGCCTGTCGTTCTTCCTTGTACGTGAAACACACGTGTAGTAGCACGTATCTTCTCGCGTCCGACCTCGTTCGACCGGCTCTGACTTTCGGCCTTATACATAAATATCTCATAAATAACCGTCTGGATAATCAACGTCGATTATAATTACCCACCGCTTGTATCACTAGCCCTATTCACGGCCCTTTTTCGAGCAGACGCAGCAGACGAGATGAGGAACAAAACACGACGTCCCGGATCCCTTTTGCTGCCACGTCTTTCCATACCATCTTTGGATACGAAACCCTCTCACGGTTTTAAGGTCAGACCATTCTTATGGGCGTGCACGTATGTATGTTAGCAAACGTTTAAAGGAAATTGTGTGATAAAAAATATGTGCACGTATCGTTTCGGTTAGTTTTGGATCCAAAAACTCACCTACGTTAAAAACGCGTGAGACATAATTACTAACAAAAGAATATGATAAATATATAAGACCAATAATAAATCAAACGTCACCGAATGATAAAAGTCTTGAAGAATGCTGCGACACTAAAAAATAATAAATTATTTTTTGTTGAAATGAATTGAATTTCTAATTATCATATATTTAACATCACGTGAAGATGAATCTTGAATTTTACGTATATCTGATGGTTGCTTATGCAAATTTAAGCGAGCCGTCGTCCATTCTTTCTTTTTCACTCATCGATCAATAGAACGTTAACGACTTTTCAGTACTGTAATTCACAGGTTCGTTCTTTTATCGTAGACTAAAAATGCACTTCGTCGTGACGAAGAGAAAGAAGAATTCTCGATGCACACAAAGAAATAAGATTGCCTACATCCTAATTAAGGTTGCATTTGGCGCACGTTTACTTATCGATGTACTCTTATCGATCATGTTGCCTCGCTGAGTCCGAGTCGTCTTAATTAATTTCCTACAGTAAGAAATTATTCCAAGAATCGTGAACGACATTGTTTTCGCGCTATTTAATAAAATGTCAAGATTATTGCACATAGAACATAAGCAAGAAATGTCCTGATTAAAATGTACAACGATACATCACTTTTATACAATGCCGTGAAATACTTGTGCTTAATATTTTCAGATTAAATATTTACTTTTTAAGATTTTCAATATACGTAATCTAGAATATTGCTTCTATTCTTAAAAAACTTAAAAAAACTTTATAAATTTATTACTTTATAAATTGATATTTTTCGTGAGTTCTTTTATATTTTTAAAATTCTTATCACCCACATATTATAATTAATTTGTAAATGAAATATTGTATAGCGCGAAAATAGAAAGGGGTAATTTATCTTTAAGCTGTAAAATTATGTCTATCTCATTTCAATGTATTGTAATTACGTTACGTCGTTGTGGGAGAGAGTACAATCGTCAACAATGAAATTTAGCTTCTCATCTCGCTCGGAATAACTTCACGTAAACTAAATCGTATTATACGTGAGTTCCTTCAGCATACGCAATACCATGAGCGACTGCTATTTATGCAACAGCTATTACTCGGTACCTATTTCTAGCAATTTAGTCCGCAAGCTTTCTCGAATCGAATCAGCAGTTCTCGCGATTAATCGGTATGCAATTAATATTTTCCAATTTTCGTTCAAACGACGGATTTTTCCTAAGGCACAATAGAACATTAATATAACATTATAATTGCACCCAATTATTCATATAAAATCGCAATCCAAATTTATTTATTTTAAATATTCATTATTCGGTAATTTAATGAAATAAAAGCTCTCTCGAAAGTTTCCCTAAAGGAGCAAGTGCGTTTCGGAACGCAGAGTCGCTGATTGACACGACGATTTCTAAAGCCCAGTTCATCATCGAGCGGCTAAGTCGCCGTCGCGGTGAATTCCCGATACCGCGAATAAGCGCAGTAGGCGGTTTTCGATCGAGATTCGTTTCCGCGGGCCGGGGCTTCGGTTATTATTGTTGCCGCCTCAGGGACGTAATCCTGCGCGGCGATCTCGGACGGACGGGGTTGAAATCGCGCAGTCATGCGATCGATTCAGCTTACATCGAGATGAAATCGCTCGCAGTCCGTCGGCCTAATCGATCGTTTGCATTGGGGTTTGTCGAGAGCAACATCATCGGGCACGCTGCTCAATCGTGATTCCGGATCGATCGATGGGCCCTATCGCTGCCCTATCTAACTCCAATCCTCGCTATGAGTTTTATCAACCACTGCACGCGGTATCTCGCTCGTCGATTACATTCGAGATTTCGTATCGTGCCGTGCGATGAAACGCCGGATTATGACCGCGAAATTATTGATTTCGAATCGGTGTCCGAAAGCGCAACCAGATCATTCGTACCCGTAATAGAAAGTTTATATAATGCGCATCAGATATTCTTCCCAATAAATAGATATAAACGTATTAACACTGAGAGAGAACTGCAAATGCAATAATTAATACGTAATGATGAAGATATCTCTGTATAAAGTTAATATATTATTAAAGGCATAAATGTACGGAAAGAACAATTTTTTTGCTGAAGTACAAATCTGAAAATAATTATGTTGAACCACTTAAAAAATTGTATCAGATGTTTAACTTGGTTGCTAGAATATTAAAACTGTTTGCAGCACATGATTGGGCGTTCTACATAATTATTTTGATGGCCCAATATAAAACTATTTTCTGATCTGTATCTGACTAAATTTTTAGATGCTGCAATAAAATTGTTCTTTTTTTTCCGCGTTTCTACTATATTCTAGTGGATTCATTATAACGTTAGGCTCAATTTTACTTTTACACTTTACTTCTGATCATACACGAAAGTCGTAAGAAAGCAAAATTAAATAGTGAAAGTTGAATTCATGAAGAAGTTCTTTGCTACTGACAGTGACGTAACATACATTCGCGGCTAGTTCCAAAGCATAAGCTGCCGAGTTCGTTTCACGAAACTGGCAACCGCCGACGCTTGCAAAAGGCATGAGAACCGTATAATTGGACGTGTCAAGTGCTATAAGCGGACACGTTGCTGTTCAGTCTTGACTCCCTATGAAGAACGTGCCGCACCGTTGCGCCTTCGCCGACGATCCCTCTCTTCAGCGTGACTATGTATCTACGACTTCGCGCACCATCTGCAATCTTGTTGGCAACCGCTTTCATCTCGGGATAGATACGATAAATGTTTCTGAATTAGATCCACCTATCGCGGAAGATACGATCGGCGTCCGCGAATTAGCCCCGACCGCATCGTTAAAGAAGCCGCTACTTAATGCTGTTACGCTATCGTCGAGGCATCGAGATTATCCGCGGGACGCGTACGTTTCGTCAGCCGGCGATTCGTGTCCGTCGCTTTATCTTCCGCCTTTCATTAATCACCACGGGCGATTTCTCGTTGTGGTGGCCATCGCGACGTCATTACGAACGCGTAACACCGGTTGTCTCACTCGTGCGCCATACAAGTATTATCGAGACCTGTCCTTCGACAGACGGTGCAGGTTTCCCTCGCCTGTAACACGCTTATAGCGCTCCGCCGTCGCGCCGGTAGTCCGTCGGAATACCGCGGAAGGCATTCTCTCTTTCTCTGTCGGAGGCGTGCTCGCGCGACTGAATTCAAGCGCGCGCGCGCGCGCGCTCGTGAACGCGTGTAAGAAGCGCGCGTGTTGTACAGCATCACGCACGAATCGCGCGCTTAAAGAGAAGCGCGGCACCATCAAACATCACGCCGCTAGACGAAGGCGATGATGGATAACCTTTGATGAAATCATTCATACATCAGCGTCTCCACCTCGCGCCTCCTCATCGCCTAGCCAACGAGCGCGCGCGCTCATTTGCCGCGTACCGTTAATCTTTAATTACTCATTGATTTATTATTGGCCACGCGGCGTTCGCTGCGTTACCTTTCGCACCGTAGCCGATCGCTCTGGCAGCCGCAGTATTTTTACGGCGAGATATTATTTCGATGCATTCTCTATGCAACTTCGTTTCATTGACACGCCGACGATTCTCTTGAGCTTCATAAAGAATGACATTGTAAGTGATCAAAGCATGAGAGATGACATTGCTTGCCGCTGTAAAACGTTGAGCAGGACGATGAGAATCAGATTTTTAGGCTCGCGCATTTATAGATTTGATTTCATACCGCAATTTAACTCGTAAAGTTTTTATTGCGAGATTAAGAAATTCCCAGTCGTTTTAGTCACCTGACATTATAATATCTTGTTCAACAACTTTTTTAAGTACTACGATATATTCTTTCGCTCGCGTGAGTTGTTTTCTTCCAATTATTAAAATATCGTTTATATATATATATATAAATAATATATTTTTTTTGTATTTACGGTTCAACAAAATTTTGGTATATAATGGGAGAATTGTAGAATATTTATTGCTTGTAAAAATTTCAAGACAATAGCTGTTAATAACTCACTGTTAAAACCTTCGTTTATCAATCTAATTAAAATCTCGTGTTTATCAGTGCTTGAATCTCATAAATAATAATCGTCCATACAAATTGAAATAAGAACGCCTTCCACAGTCAACTTAGATCTTAGTGCTTTTATAAATTTTACTTGTGTGATTTTTATATACCTTTTTCAAATTCAACCGACTGCGCGCCGAATTACTTTTCCGATCATAACACAGCTATAAGTTGAACATGAACAGGTAATATCACATTTATTAAATTAGAAACAATTTAATAATTGACGATGCTAACTTGCGTCTTGATGTTAGACCCCTTTTTCCCCCTGAAAAACCTGTAAAGAATTTATTGCGAAAAATATCACCTCAGCCAGGGTTCGAATCTGGAACATCCTGAATCTCCGGTCCGGGGAAAAGGGGGAAAAGGGGTCTAATATCAAGATGCAAGTTAGCATCGTCAATTATTAAATTGTTTCTAATTTAATAAATGTGATATTACCTGTTCAACTTATAGCTGCGTTATGACCGGAAAAGTAATTCGGCGCGCAGTCGGTTGAATTTGAAAAAAGGTATTTATATAAAAATCACACAAGTAAAATTTATAAAAGCACTAAGATCTAGCTTGACCGTAGAAGGCGTTCTTATTTCAATTTATATGTATTACATTAATGGTCTAATATCTCCAATAATCGTCCATGTTATCACCGCAATTTCGGGCTTCAAAGTCCGATATGTAAAAGTAATGTAACATCACGTAGGGAAACAGGAAAGCGACAAAATAACTGATAGATAAATCGTCGTCTGGAACATCGATTAGTGATGTCGCGTACTGCCAACACTCGTGGCGTTTGTGCAGATTGATACCGCCGTCGCTGTCGGATCTAATAGGTTCTCGTGTTCAAAGCTGAAAACAGGATGACAGCGTTTATATGCATACATGAATGTGTGTATGTGCGCACGTTCGATCTCCCGGCTCGTACACTTTCACTTCGTTGCCGTTGTCGATCGCTCTTATAACGATCGTTTCTGACGCGTCGTCGCGAGACAACCTGCGTTATTAGGAATCGTTATCGGGGACAAGTTCTCGGTCGAGCGACTAACCGATATTGACGTTTTGCTCGTGTCGGCACATGCATACAAATTATGGCCATTATGCGAGTATAGCGGCGCTCGCTTCTCGAGCATCTTCTGTCTGAT
This sequence comes from Solenopsis fugax, assembly GCA_003595255.1. NCBI lineage: Eukaryota > Metazoa > Arthropoda > Insecta > Hymenoptera > Formicidae > Solenopsis > Solenopsis fugax. The sequence goes on from QKQZ01049603.1 coordinate 24,978, forward strand.
AAATTGTTCTCACATAGAAATGGGAGAAAAAGATTTCAGTAGCCAGCTCTGGTGTCGTCACGTTCCTGTGAATCTACGCGTAAAGATTTTTATCTTTATCAGATTCAAGACCGTCATGCGATCAATTCAGAATCCAAGAGAAGCCAATAATTTACATTCTGACCAGCCTAACGTGAAATGAAAATAAACTCCGATAATAATTAATAAAACTTAGCGAAATAAAATAAAAGGTGAAATATATGAAATAAAATGTAATAAAATTTTTAAACGAGAAAAATAATTGAAATTTTTACTGTTTTATCGCGATAATAGTTTGCATCAAATTTGATTGTAATCTAGTCAATCGTGATATGTCGTTTTTTAATTCCGTGAATGTATTAATATCCTCGGGCAGGATGAGTATCTGTAATTTATCCACCAAAAATAATTGCAAATTAATAAGATTCCTGAGTTCAGTACTCAGTACTATTTCTAGAAAACACAAATTTCAGTATTTATGCAAGTTTGAGACGTCACTAACGGAAAAATTGAAACCGAACGTTGACAGGGCACTTAATTTTTCATGATGTGGCCACTGTCGAAGATTTCAAGTCTGTTCGCCATTCTGAGCGCGCTGTCGTCCGACCGATTTCACCGAGTGAAATAAATCACGGACCACCGGCGCGCATCGTCTCGATGGAGACACTCGAAATATCACAGGGGGACCGACATTTAAACGCCCGGCGCTAATGTGCGACCCGCGCGAGACCCGAATGACGCTCTCAATAATAGATTAGATGCCGGCTAAGTGCACCGACATCCGCCGACGCCGTCGCTCGTGATTTATCGATACCGGCACGTGCACGTATCGAGATTTTCACTTCTCGTGGTCGACGCGACGTAACGTATTCCGAAATTAACGGCGGCTATAACGTCGCAGTAAGAGCGCTTTTCCACAAGTGACAATTTAACGATGAGATATAAGAGCAAGCGACAAATTGCAATCCATTCACTAAATGTTCACTGAATTACCCAATCAAGGCCCAAAAAATGTTTTGCTTGTCAAAAAATAACAATGGATGACTATAATAAGCTGTACAATATTAGAACAGTTATTTGAATCATTTATTGTTTCGCGTTCTGTACTGAACAACGTATCTTTAATTTTAAAATCTTAATATTATACGGAAAGGACAATTTTGCTGAAATACAGATCTGAAAATAAAATGATGTTAAACCATGAAAAAAATTATTTTGGACGTTTAAACTGGTTATTATAACGTCAAAATTTTTTGCAACAATATATCATGCTTGAACGTCTTACATAATTTAACAGTCCAACATAAAATTATTTTCTGATCTGTATCTAGCTAAATTTTTACTAAAATAAAATTGCTCTTTCCGTATATGTATAAAATACTAAATTAAAAATAAATACTGGAATCATACGAAAAGAATAGTTTTGCTTCAGTATCTAAACATTTTTTTTAGATTCAGATTTGCACATAATTTTATTGGAGCACCAAAATAATAATGTTTAAAAAAAATTTCAACATTTTAGCAATTTTCGTAAGTATGTCCTATATAGTTATTTTGATAGTTCAGTAAAATTATTTTCAGATCTGTATCTATACATATATAAATTTTTACTTTAGTAAAACCGTTCTTTCCGTAGAATTATGAGTAATCTCTATGATGGTATCGCAAATATATCCTTCGATACAAAACGGCAACTGCATCGGGTTAATTAAACACGAATGATAGATCGCGCCTCTCATGCGTACATCGAGATTTCGATTTCTTGTGCCCGCAGCGCAACGTATGTTTCATAAGCGAGCGTGAAAGAAATTAACAGCGGCCTTAACGTCTGGCAGCTCGACAGAAAATAAAGACAGATATCGAATTAATGTCGTGCCTCGCTGCTGGCACGCTTAATCATTAGATCTGCAATGGTACCCGATCGGAATAATGTATAAATCAAGCACGCGATCTGCGCGCTAGAAAGAAAAACGCGAGCGATGACATGTAAATATTTCAAAACCAACGAATCCGTGAAAATCTCGCGTGCTGCCCGAGTGAATTTATTCGATCAATTGCAACGTCGTTGACGCTACACGATGAATTCCAATAGAAGCTATTATCCAACCCAAGTAATTATGACGAGCGATCTATGTACTACGCCGCGATGAATAATAGTTGCGGTTTCCCTCAGATTGCACAATTTCATTCTCCATTTGCATGTATACGTAACGTGACTTATCGATATGTGTATCTCTGCCACGCAAATATCGGCTTTTTCGCGTTCGTCGGTCGTAAATAGTACGTGTCGGGGAGGCCCGTGGTTAACAATGGTCTTAATGTTGCCGTTAGGCAGCTATACATCTATTAACTCGACAGGAAGCAAGAACAAATGTCGAATTAGCCACGCACCGTGATACTTGCCGATTAAATCATCGGGGCGATTGAACCTATCGGTCTTGTGCATTAGGCGCGGCATACTGAAAGATCAATCTAGAAAAAGCGAGCGGAAGCCTATCTGTCGATAGTGATTACGTGATAAAGTGGGGAACGACAGAAGTTTGTGTAATTTTCGGAATTCATTAGTCATCGAGAGAGATTACGTTATTTTGCGTCTAATTATAGCTTTCAAAGTTTTAGATACTCTATGCTTCCAATTATTGCCAAACAGATGACATAAGGGAGGTCAGATGCAAGCGCAATTCATTAATTTCTCTCTCGACCCTAGTTTGAGGGAGGGAGAGGGTCGGAATCGTGTGCGCCATTCTTCGTGAGTTAATTTTGTCTGCGCGATAAATAATAACTCTTAATGGAACGCCAACACGCGACCATAAACAACGCGCATTCGGGCGTGTGATCTGACTTAATGTGACGATCGTGTCGCGCGGAAATCCAAGAAGATCTGAAAGAACCCTTTCGAGAACCAGCGGCAGGAAAACATGCGTCTGAAAGGTGCCCTCGGTATTTTTTAGCCCTTCCTAAGTGAGTGCCGGCAAATTAAGAAAGAACTAAGCGCTTTAGGCTGTCGAACGTGCGTGAATCGAGCAAGCGGACTCGCGCGTGTGCGTGATTCTAGACCTCTCTCTCCTCGGCTTAGCATACCAGTTGCCCATAATAAATACGGTAGTAGGTAATGCGAGAACGCACTCTCCGCACGTTTATTTGGAAATATGCTAATGCACCAAATAATAAAAAAATTTAAGTAATATTTCCGGAATATCAAACTGTTTTCCAAATTTATGATTAATACATACATCAATATGTTATGAGATTTTTAAATTTCAATTACGATATGATGATTTATCATAGGCTGCAAAATAATATTCGTCAGAGAAAAAAATGCCTCAATCCTAGCTTCTAAATAATTATAATTAATTATAATATAGTAGAGGTTAATAATTGTTTTACAGAAAATAATCTTTGATCCAAAATTATTAAATACATATTATAATATTACGAAAACAGGCAATTTATATGCACGCCAATTATGATGACATAATCGTATTCGTAATTCATTATACTCATTTTCAAAATTGTGTCTGCCAATTAATCAACTAAGCCAGTTGCCACAGCCATTTATTTATTTCAAATTATAAGCAAGTGATGGGAAATAGGGAAAAAGTTAAATCGCTATGTGGTGGGCATATGGCAGTCGTAAATTGTAAAATATACGAACATTAGCTTTTACCAGACTCTTGTGCGCCTTAGTCTCTTCATGGTACGAGAAGAATCTCATGGAGTATCAGGACCCTGACTCTAGATCCGAACCCGTTCTCAGTTGTCTCAAAAAGAGCAAATGGAACATCGCGGAGCGTGCGAGCAAAAGCCGACGAGGCAAAAGACGTCGTTAGAAGGCGGTTTCCTCGGACACTCTTAACCCAGAAAACCGAGGTCATTCTGGTCAAATTAAATGGCCTAAGATCGCGCGCGCGCGCATTCGATCGTGTCGGAAGCCTTCTGTCGAAGTTCCAAACGAAAAGGACTTCTAATCACCAACTGCTCAGATGGATCGTAACTGTAACGCCATCGCGTCCGCGTCCGTTTTACGACGCAACTCCGCGGGTCTTTTTACGAGTACATAAAGGCGTGTGTGCGTGACATTTTTTTCTAATAGTCACGGCGACACGTTTCCTCCATCTCCGCCCCGGTGACTCACGGGAATGTAAACCGACGGCTGGATTTTTCTGCATTTGTTCAAGCCGATAACGACGCTCGCGCGCGCGCCCATTGTTTGAACGGTCCGAATACGCGGAACAAATTGTACCGTCGTTAGCATCGAGACCTCGAGGGTCGGCAAGATAAACGAGGCGGCTTTTAGCGCCTTATCTAGCCGCGAAAATAGCGCGGAAGAGCCGTACGTGCCGTAGTTAATGACCAAGAAGCAATAAAATCTAAGAATAGGAGTTTAGGAAATAGATAATTTAGGGACACGACTTTGCGCAGCAAAGTAGTTCATCGATATCCAAGGAGAAAATAGAAGATATTCGCTTATATATCCTGCATTTTTTATTGATAAGTGAAATCGCTCGTTATACCCCGATCTTCAATCGATTACTTCTTACAATTATTATCTTCTCGCGCCTATTAATAATGAATGTTATATACTTGTTTTACTTCTTATATTGTGCTCCTATGCTTCATTGTGCCTTGGCTGTAAGAACCGACGTTACTTTCTCATCGCGAAGGTACCACTTGTGGAGCATAAAGGCGGTATTTAACGATGCTTCGGTCAAAGTTCGCACGGTTGGAGTTACGTAAGCGAAGAAACCTTCCTAGTCTCGAGCGTTACCTCGTAAAATAGCCGAAAGAAATTTCAATAATAGGATCTGTTACGTGTAATTTAGATTCACGATGCGTTGGGCGACATGTGAAAAAATTCTTGGACGATCAATATGTATTAATCTAAGCAAAATTCTGTTTTACTGCGTAAATTAACGAATAATTTTAGAGAATGAAAAAGGATTTGATAATTTTGCACGAAATAACTGGTTTTAATTCATTCATTGTAATGCCATGTTGAATAATAGCCGCGCTTTGGACGGCGAACTACAAAAGTAGACGCGAGAAAGCATTCTCTGGTTCCCAGAACAACAATATTACAAAGCTCTGCTCCATATTGTTCTCATATAATCGCAATTAAAGAGCGCACTTTTAAAGGCCGATAATAATTGGCTCAATCGTAATACATGTAACGCCTCGAGACATTTGAGCCTGTCAGATTAATGAATACTTATGAATGACTCGATCATTTCGCGAAACTATAATCTAGCCGCAATATTTCCGAGAACGAAGGCCGGCGGTGTCATCGCGCGCGAAGGCATTGCCGGGGCTCAAATCGCAATAAATCTTGCCAACGCCTCGGAATTCCATGCGCAACTCGCGACTGTCCTTCGTCCAGGGTTTCGTGTCATTATCATTAAATCCGTGAAAGGCGCAACTAAATAGAATATACGCAGCAACGCGATTCGCGCCGCGCAGCAGAAACGGCGCGAAATCGCTCTCGAGTAGGCGAGATATGTTCGCGCGCACGTCTATTACCATTTGTCCGTTTCGCAACTATTATCGTTGATCGCGCACGGGCGCGCAATATCGAGTAGACGGTATCCGCTTTACGATTACATGGGAACGCGTTTTCCAAGGCGGTGCGTTTGCAAGGTCGCAGGAACGCACGATCGAGGGATCCCCGCTCCGTCGCTCGAGGAAACGTTCGTCAAAGCGGAGGACTTCTCTCTTTCCCGCCGCGAGGTCCGACAGTACAATGAGATTACAATGTCGCTACATCGCGACGATGCAAATTAAGAGCTCTAATGGCGTTTTAAGTATGAGACGCACCTGCTAAATACGATAAATGCGCGATAAATTGCTCTTATCCGCTTTGCTTTAGGTATACCGATGATAATAACCCGTCTGTCTTTCTAATGGCACTAAAATTGCAGATACGTGATTTTATACGTGGCTCGCGGACTAACGGATTGAAAATTAAAAAAATACCTGCTCGCCGAGGCATTTAAACTAATTTAAACTTGCTCCACTAACTTGTCTTACTCGAGCCAGTCACTCGTACGTCCAATCGTGGCAGATTTTTTTTAGGATATGAGTTTTCAGCTTTAATTCGAGATTCATCGTTCCATTCTCTATTAATCTCTGCTATGACATTACCCAACAGAGTTTTACGAAAATTAATTTCTTCCAATTTGATATACTTTTTTTTAGATCGAAATTATAATTGCCAACTTTTTGCCTATCTAACTACAGATATTTTTTTTTTCATTAAAGTGATAGATACTTTACCGTTACTTTTTTCAAAGAAGTCTCACCACATGGCAGGCGTGTAGCTAATACATGTTTACACGAGGAGGCGTAAATATGTAACCGCTCCCTGAACAGAAAAAAAACTCGCTCACACGTGATACTTGGCGGTAGTCAGAAATCCGGGCTTCGCGACGGCGACCCGATCGCTATAAAAATACGCTAAAATATTCAGCCGCACGCTAAGGCAGCCGATATAATGGCTCGCGAAGTGTTCGGTTACTCAGGAAAGATTTCGGCTGGCCCGGCCGGATTTTTAGCCGTCCTTTTGCCGTGCACTCGCGTGCACGCGTCTTTTCGCGCGCCGTTCTACAAGCGTTAACGAGGGAAGGAACGAGCGAAGCTCGCCGCGTGAGTGGCCATCCGTGGATCGGTACGAGCGTGCGTAAAAATTTTATGCATTTTCTAATCCCTCACGGGAGGGACGAGGCGCACGGATCATCGGCGTCGTGCTCCGTTAATTTCGGCGCGTGTTGCACTCGTTGGTGGCCCGTTGCTTACGAGCGCATACAAGTTGGCCTTGAAGAATGGCCTTCGAGTCGTGCTTCGTGGATCTACCTGTTTTTTTTTTCTCTCCTCTCCTTTTTTTTTCTTCTACCTTTTTGCCAACCCTTCGCTATTCGCGTTACTCCTGCAGTTCGCTCCTGTTACGTCCGTCGTTGGGAAGCGAGAGCGAGAACACAACTTTGTCGAAGGGCAGAGAAAGGGATCGGGAGGAATCTGTCGGGCATCGGGAAGAATCGCGCGAATCCTAGAGCGACAGGGAGATGGACGATGTGGAAACACGTCGCGTCGGGGATCGCAGTCCCAAAGTCGGGAGGGAAGAGAAACGGCGAACGAGCTGGATGCGCTCGAGGAGATCGAGAGATCTCGTTTTCTCGGAACCCGGCGAACCAACACGGACCCTACAAAGCGTTTCCGCTCGTTCGATATTCCGAAACCGCCTCGGTCGTACTCGTTTTGTCGCCCGTCGGCCTCGGCGCCTTCTACCGCGCTAAAAAGACGTGTTTTTGCACACCGGGATCGGATATAGCGAACTAGGCTGCTAACGCGTGTCGGTGCCGATTGACGACTCGAGAAAGGATACGCTCGGTGTGATTCTACGAGTTTGAGATGCACGTCTCGATCTTGGAAACATCCTGGAGCGAAGCTGCTGCGTGGCGGACGATGTTGCATTGAAGAAGGCATTAACCCCTTCGGAACTCAGGGAACAATGCGTTTCGAACGATTTTTAATGCTTCAAATTATGATTCTTCTCATATATACATGATTTACATGGCTGCGAAGTGTTTTTCTAAGAAACGAGATATTAATTAAGATTGCCTGTCTCGTTTAATCGTTAAATAATGAACGGAGTTTCAATGAAAATTTAATACAATCGTTAAATTCATGCCACAGGAAGATGAGAAGAAGTTCGCGTCGCTTTACATCCATGCAACAAACCAGTAATAATTTTCTCTCTTCCTCTTTCCTCATTTTTGCGCGTAATTGGATTTATCGATTAAGATATTGGGGCTTAATGCTTTGAAATCGAGATATTTTCGGCTGTAAATTACGCATTTTAATAGGTATAACGTTACAGTGTATTCAAACTTCATCTCGCGAAATTCGAGAATATACCAATTACGATCGCATAATTATAACATAAGAGAAATATGTAATTTTGCGCGCGACAGTAATTACAATAACAAACTTCGCGCTTAATGAACTGTCAACAGTGACTCATTGTTCCCACGTAGAAATTCTCTGGGACTTGTTTTTCATTCTGACATGCCTTTTTTATTCAATGCAACGATCAAATTTCACTAGCTTTAGAAAACATATTTGGTATTTTTATCGGCTTATTAATAATCCTGAAACAAATGCTAAAAAAATGGAGTCTTTTGATAATGAAATCAAAGGGATCACTTTGTGAAGGTTTATTACGAGCAGCGAGACGATCGAAAATAAGTTTCTTTTATTTATTTAAGGATCGGTTTTTTCCGAAAGTAAAAAGATCGCGTGGCATATGAATCTAAAAATACAATAAGTTTGATGTAGTATTTTTGTTCGTTTAATCCGAAAATTTACTCGTTTTATCTGTGCAACGAGAGTTAAATTTTACTGACATTTCTAATGGCTCTATTCGTTTTTTTTTCGGACAGCCTTTTTGTCCACGGTTTCGTGAAACGTTACTTATCGTCATCACGATCGCGTGTCTACTTTCTATATTTATTCGTATAGTAAGTAGCTCCGTGTTTTACGACGGGTGATTATACGATTGCTGTGGATAGCATTTAATACCTCAATAATAGCGTAGGGACCGATATTTGGTTACGATATTCGACGATTTCGACGATTCAATCGGGGCGGGAGTGACACCTCGATCGAGATCGTTATCCCGCGTCCTAATTGGTATATCTGTTCGTCCGTGCCCGCCGACACTTTATCAGTGAGATAATATCTCGTGCGAGCGAGCGGCTCGTCTGTGCGAGCGGCGCTCGTTTCCGGTAGGGAAGTCCCGCGAGAAACGGTGTCTCTGATCTTACGATTATTTCGACAGGATATCCGGAATGGGTTGCGCGCCGCCGAGATAACATTCACCCCCGGCGAAATAGGTTGCGGCAAAACAAAATGATATTTGTAATTACGTATGTATGCGCGATGCTAAATAGACAGTAAAAGCAGTTTAATTGCGGCATAAACGCAGTCGCATGTGTCGTAAATCTTTTTAAAGTAAAATGAATTGCAGCGTAGATGGCAATATTAATTCAACAACGGTGACGATCATTTTATTAAACATTAACACATTGTCTACATAAACGTATTCGCTCAAAAACGTAATTCAAACAATTTGTTAATAAGAAATTTCTTCTGATTAATATTCAAACGCGATATCTAAAAAGCTACGTATTTTTATTCATTGTACGTAATATCATTGCGAAAACCAATTACACCAACAAAATGCTTCTTACATATTATGTTCTATACGAGTGACACATCGGGTATAATCGGATTTATAAACACGCGGCGACGCCGCGTGGATTAAGGCTGAACGATTGATTGCGAAATCTACGATACAACATGAAATAACGTGCGATCGCAAGAAGGAAGCGACGGAGACGACAACTGACGAGATTATCGAGAGACAGAAGCCGCGAGCGTTTGGCAAGTTTAGAATGACATCGTTGAAAAGTATTATCGAATGGAATAAGATGAAAAGCGGATTGGAGATGCAAGGGAGAAAGAGACGCGCGAGAAGGACTTATGAATTTAAGGACGGTCGCCGGACGGCGCGAAGTCGCCGGATTGATGCTAATCCGACCTGTCGCGGTTAACCGACGGGAGACGCAGGTGAGAAAAGAATCCTACAACTTATTTGCAACGTTATCCAAATGGTCCGTGGGACGAACGAGTTCGGAGTTCGTACCTACGCGACATTAATCCTCTGCGCGAGCACTCGACGGTTCAGTCTGGCCGCTCAAAAGATGATATACTCGGCGTAGGAAATCGAGCATGAACACGCTGATACGTCGATCACTCCCGAACAGCCCACGTGCTAATTCGCGAGCTTTTCTTTCTGCCAAGTTCAACGATCGCTTTCGCGTTATCATCGTCCGATGAAACATTATTTATTTCGATGATTACATTTAAAATACGTGATGTTAGGAATGTTATAATTTGTTTAAATTTAAATCTCAACGAGTTTGCTCTTCGTCTCTAGTCTTATTAAACAATTTTGCTAAAAGAGCTTCATTAAGAACAAAAGAACAGTTGATTAAAAGTTGTTTACGAGTTGGTTAAGATTATGCAAAATATGAGGCACTTTCTTCCCACTAAGAGCCATAATTCGAAACGTTGAGCGGCCGATCCGAGAATATTCGCGAAAGAGGGGCTCGTCGAGAAGAGCGATCCCGTTGACGAGCCTCGTCAGCGACGTCATCGAGGACCGATCCCGAGGTGGAGAGGACTCTCGAACAGGTTTTCGGTCGTGAGGTTAGCCGCAGGCACGCGCTCGAGAGAGAACATTCACGCCTCGCCACGAAATACCAACCGGATCGACGTGAGTCTGGGGGGAGAGAAAGAGAGAGAGAGAGAGAGAGAGACGAGGGAATGTGTGTGGACAGTATTCGTAATGTTTAATACGCTATGCGTGTGGCTGCATATCGATGACAATGATTCAGAGATGGGAGAGGCGCGAGCTGGATCGGCACTCGAGGTATCGTTGCGCGTTATTGTCTGTTGATTCAACATCGCGGAGCCGACAGTGGACACCCACTAATGCCTGCCTGAGAATAATCGTTTCCCGTAACGCGCATGCTAATGACGCCCGCATAAGGAGTTTCCTTTTCCACGATTTACGTACATACGCGAGGGCGTTTATAGCTTCCACGCGACACCATCGCGTCTTCGCCGCAGTTCACCAAGTAATAACGTACTCGTATTTATGACTTTATGATCACCCAAGCGGCTGTAAGTTCCCGTAATTATTCGATAACCCCTTGATTTATCTTCCTCATTACTGATAAGCAACGCGCTGCGCAAACCTGCGAATCTTAATACCACCGCTTAAGACTGATTTGACAGGTGTGACTCCGCTATGCGACATGAATAAAGATCGCGGATGCCGATCACTTTATTGCCTCGAACGATGTAGGATGAAATCTCACAGCATATTTTCTTTTAAGATATATTTTTATTGGTGGCGCGCCCAACTTCGTTTGGTCACGTTTTTTAAATTGACTCTTAACTCTCTCATATTGTTCTACATGTCTATCTCTCTCTCTCTCTCTCTTTCTCTCTTGGGCATAAATTTGAGTTACAATAAAACGTCGCACATCCGGTTAATCTCGCGGGGACTGACGTATCCGTATGTAGTAAACGCAGATAAGCCTGGTAAACGTAGGAAAGAATCCAGACAACTTCGCTGCGGGGAGAGAAAAGGTGGAACGCGAGACACATGGAATTCTAGACGTCAGCGTGCTCGCGGTATCTCCTGCCGGAGCGGAAAGGAAACGGTAGAGAAAGGGAAAGAATACTTCGAACAGAGTCCCGTCTCTTTCTCTCTTTCTTACATCCTTCTATATGTTCTCGAGGGTTACCGTGGGCGAATGGGGTACCTCGTCGGTCGGAACAAAGCTCAGATAAGAGTAACCGTAAGAGAAAAAGCCGATCGAGAGACACAGAAGAGGAGTACCTCTCTTATCGCATGGCCGGACGAGTTGAGGCGAGACGAAGGACACTTCGAAGTATTTTTCACGGCGATAAATAATCCAGAACGAACGTCATTCCGTGAACTGACACAAGCGAGTTGCGAGAGGAAGGATCGAGGCGCGCCGCGATAGCAGCTCTTTCGTGCCTCTAGCAACTCTCCTCTTCCTCGTCCTCGCTCTTTCGTGTGTTCTCGTCTCTTTCTCCCGCGTCTCTCCCGGCCGTCTCTCTTCGCCAAGCATTATCTACCTGGAAGCAGTGTCCACCGCGGGGGCACGTGGGCTACGAAAGCACTTACACGACCTATTTCGAGACTCGGAGAAATAATGTCTCTCCATTGGTGGGCCAGACGATCGGTCGATCGCGATTACGGGTGCGCGCCTGGTTTCAGGGCTCCTGGACTTCCGGTGTGCAAGTCCCCCCCTCTTGCGAAAATCGCGGTGCTCAGTAATATATCCAAAGTGGAGCACCATATCTACGACTAAGAGCCCGGATAAGGAGGACGAAATATATATTCGGTAACGATAATTCTGTTTCACAAGCGTGGCGCTGAAAATGGATAGGTAGTATTATATGCGGAAAAATAGTGCTATCATACCATTATAGAGCGACACGGAATAAAAATAATATTAATTTTTATTTTAAATTTAATTTCGGGGCTGTTTCCCTTTAGCTTCACGATTTTGCTTTGCTGTAAAAGCTGAGAAAGAGAAAAATTAGTAAAAACGCGGAACTACATATGATAATCGTAACTTATTTGTAAGTCAAAGTACTGTACTAAAATTTGCGACTTAAATTGATGACGCGGATGAAAGTGGCGTTACAAGGAAGTGCCCGACGTTTCTTCATTACGCGTTTAAAGCGTATCATTTGGGGCTGCCCGTCGATCCGATCTCTAAATCTGCAACGTAACAACGAATCATCCATTCTCGCGATGAGAGCGACGGCCTTACGATGATCGACGTATCGCAATCGCGGCTGATTGCACCCCGCAGTATGCAGGTTCGACATCCTCGAGAAATATCGACCCTGTTATTTGCTGAGGATCAGTTCGGACAAGGAACGAGTCTCGGGTACACACGCCGCCGAAATAAATCGTGTAGAAATCGCGACTACGAGAACGAACTCGAATACACGCAAACGGTTTTCGGCTAAGTATACTCGTCGTGTAATGTCGTCGCATGGTGCACGTGTCGAAGGAACGTCCCGAATTAGATGCCTGCGACCCGTCACCGTCCGTAGAGTAATTTAGCCCCTGAACTTTGCCTGCACATCTGGGCTGTTGTTGACCCGGCGCTCTTGCTCTTATTTCGATAACGTGGTTACGATGGTACCGCAGAGTAATGAAACCTTGAGCAGGTCGAGGCAGTAAAATTTTAAGTACGTAATTACAATTTTGTATTTCGAAACAAGATTACTGTAAAACAGAACGCTTGCGTAACGTAGATAAATGAAGGATACAAGATAGTGTAAACATTATTTAAATAAAATTAATAGTATTTTTTATTTGAGATTGATTATTTATTTTAGCAGAAATATTAGTTTCTGCGTGACTAACTTCATTCTGTCATCGAATAGAAATATTTAAAGTTCAGTACATATGTATTGTATGTACAAAAATATTTTAAAGCACGAATGTTTCTATCAGCTTCTCCATTCTTTCGCGAGTCATTATTTTTTTCACTAACATCCCGCAGTTCTCAGCTTTTTCTCCCGTACGCTAGGAACAAGAAACGCAGGCATCCTGCGGCGAAGTTGAATATATTTCGGCCAAATTCCAAGTAGGAAACGAAGAGTACTGATTTTCTCTCTTCTTTCCTCACGACCTTCTTCGGTCCCTCAAACTTGCATGGGGAAGGAGGAACTTCGAATACAGACGGAGGAGGGGGAGGGAGAGCGGCAAAAAACCGTTTCAACTGGTCCGGAGAGAAGCGGCGAAAGGCCCATAAAATGAGGGACTGAGATGGGTCCGTGGTTGTCCCCGTGTTCTAACAGATGTAACGCGGCATTTAATGTGGCTAACCTACCGCGACGAGTGTGCCATGACGAATCCGCGTCTAGCCGAAAACCGGTGAAATCGATACCCGGAGACTCGCTACGTCGTTGGTGTGATTCAGATAATTACGTATACTTCTAAAATAGCATGTTCATTCCTCGTCTCGGGTTACCTCTCTCTCTGACAATAATAATAATTCTGACCACCTAAACTTCTGACGCATTATTATATTTTTCAAATCTCGAACATTAAATCCGTGAGAATTTTATCTGATTTTATCACGCGCAATAAATCTCAACTAGTATTATTATTGAATATTTTCCAACGTCGACAAATAATCGTGAATAAGATAATCATGAATTGTGATAAAGTCAACATCCTGCAGTTGAATTTTTTTTTTAATCAAATACACACGCATAATTATATTTTTTTCCGCTGCACTTGTACAACCCTAATCATATATTCTCCTTAATACTACACCTGTATACTGACTCTCTTGCTCGAGCGATTTTTCGCCCTCGTTCGTCCCTCTTGTCGGCCAGGATCCGTATAATAGATGTGATATCGGGGCTCGAGAGGATGAACGAAAAACACGCACTTACCATAATGCCTGGTTCCGCTTGTATAAGCGCTGAATCGGTAGGAATCCTATAATCTCTTGACACGCGCGATTGCGAACACAGACAGCCTGATCGGCGAATAGACATACGCGCGAATGGTGCAATTTAAATTCGACTGTTGAATTAACCGAAAAGTTAATTAATGCGGCGAGGCGAGACGTCTCGATCGGCCAATCGTTTTTACTTCGAAAACACTTTATTTCAATTCGGCAAACGTTTCTTTCTTTCGCCGTTCGTATATTTTCGAGGTCGGTAGTTTTTAACTAACTTATTTGTCGTTTTGTGAAGCGACAATTTAAAAATTTAAAAATTACCGTTTCTAAGTTTGCTTTTCAGGTCATTCGAGAAATACACGATTGATATTATTACGCGATTATATCGTCGCGACATGGTTATCTACCACTATACAGTTAATTGAATCGCAGGATTATTCTCGCACTGACACGGTAGGAAATTAAGGGTCATCTATCTCCAGCGTTCCACGCTACGTTTAATAGATTTGTGACAAAATAACATTACGCCAACGTAACATAAATTTCAGGATCGCGAATTATTGCATCTAACGCGACATCGAGTTACTCCGAAATCCTCGTAAACGTGTGTCGCACGTGATAAAGTAACGCGTCCTGTACGTTACCTATGCAGGACGAACGAAATATCATTGATGAAAGCAATATGATATTTAAAATATAAAGCGCAAACTCTGTCAGACCTAGAAGAGTGAAAGTCGGGAGATAGTTGCATCTGTACGCGATTACGTCGCGTAACACACACTGTACAAATTATACTTATATACAACCTATATGCTACGCTGCTCTATGCATTGTACTTTTGCCGACTCATACGCATATCGAAACCTGCAAATTTCCCTCGAGCGTATCGGTAATTACCTCGAACGTAGTCATCGTGATTGACACTGATTGCCTGCGAGCTGCACTCCGCGCAGCGGATCATTGTTATTCATTAAGACTTCTACTGCGACTTCTGGCATTACCGAAAGCGACTGAAGTCGTAGCCGTGGTTACGACATGGTTCGCCGCGCCTGGCCGACCACTCGCAGAGAGTGCCGAGTTCGTCAAGGAACAGCGATGCATTTATTAAGCGCCGCAACGTCTTAATGGCCGTTTATGCGTTCGTTTTTCTATCGCCACCGTGTGTGTGAACAAGGCTATATTTACCCTGCGAAAGGGCTCGACTCATTGACTCCGGTGCATTCCGTCCGGTATTGAACGTCGTGGCACATCAATTATTCACGTCGCATTATGGGATGCAAATAGCAACGACTAAACGATTAGCCATAAATTTATTTTCAGTATGCAATATTTTTATAAGATAAAAATACCTCAACTATCAGATGCAGTGCTATAAAGAAAAGGCATTAAAGCTTTAGAAATCCTTCTTCTAAAAGACTCAAGTTATAACTATATAAATAGCATTATTACTTTCGCAATGTGTCCATTTGTGCACGTGAAATTAAAGCTGACTTCGACGACACACCCTGTTAGACTCCGTGCAACGCACACTGTTAGCCAATGCCGACGCCGATGGCACAAGATCGAGAGGTTGAGCAACCTCTGGCGTTGACGTGAGCGCGCGCGAACGAGAGTGACGCGAGACAGTCGGCCCGGTGGCTGCCTGCGGTCATCGAGAAATGTTAATTAAACGCCTTTCCTATATAAGGATCCGGCAATGTTCCATAAGAGGCATTAGGAAGCCTTAGATCCGCATCAGCCTCGAAAGGTCGTCCGAGTGCCTCTACGGAGCATCGTGTGGCAGCGAGACATTCGTCGGACGCGAGATGCTTTCCGGTGCTTCGTAATAAAAAGAATGTAACTGGATGCGGCAAGGAATGCACGACATGAAACAGAGTATTCGGCGAATTTTCTTCCTCGAAGAGAATATTTCACTTCCTCGATACCGTAAACGTGAAACATTAAAGACTCATTCCTTCCCGTTTATAAAGTTCTAAACAATTATGAAACAAAATTGTGAAACAGATATAATTTATATTATTTATAATGATGTTAAAAATTTTCGAGAACGCATTTTCAAGCACGTGATAAAATTTCAATGAGTTTCTACGTATCTCAGAAACTTGTTTAGACGAGAGCGAGAGATACGTTTTTCCTCTCGACACTCATTCTCGCGTTGCGTCAGAGTACTCGCGCGGACTCGGCTCCCGGTGGACACGCGTGGCTCTTACGACCCTTATAAAAAAGACATTCCGACCGGGCTGCGGTTAGTTCTTAAACGTTGAGCTTACTCCCGATGTCGACGTTTTACGGCGTCTCTGCACCGCGTCGCGCCCGGTGGTAATCGCACTCGCGCGAGTTCCGTGACGCGGGAGCACCGGGGTCTTAAAAATAAACTAATAAAGCGTCGTTTCACACGAAAGTTTATACGAAACCCGGGGGCCCCCGGGCCGGTCGTGCCACGCTAACGTCGCTCTGCTCGCAATAAAAGTAAAACTCGACGACAGTGACGACGGCGTCGGCGGCGAAGACAACGAGGCCACATCCTCCGCCTTGTCCATTTCGAGAGGATCGAATCCGTCACCCTTTGTGGACAGAAGGATGCGGTTCGCTTTATTGCTCCTCTCACATCGCTCGTGAAGGCGCTTGCATGCGTGTCCCTCTCTGTATGCGGAGATCCGACCGCTGCGTTTCTTTCTTTTTTTTTTTTATGGGCGCGGCCAGCTCTTAAAGTCTATACAAATCCGGGCTATGTGCCATCGCAGTAAACGCATAAGTCTTAAAAGGCTCGGCTTTATGCGGGCATACGAGACGGACGAGGAAATGGAGTGTAATAGCCAGGAAAAGTGAGATCGCGCGCGAGAGACGCAATTTGTTCCGTGCTAGCTCGTTATAATCCTCTACAGATAGACAATTTTACTACGTCGGCCGAGTAAATTCATTTGCAAATGAGTAACACCCCAGATTTTCTCAAATATCGCATAGTTTTTTTTTTTTTTCGAAAGTTTCATTTAATATAGAAGATATTTTCTCTGAATTCTTGATCCTATCGAGTACTGAACTAAAATAAATGTCGTGTTCGCGTAAATAGCGTGGTATTCTTTCACGTAAATAAAATTTTATATACCGCACGAAATATTGCGACATATTCGGCAACGTTGAAGGTAGCAGAGATCCAAAAATTTTGACCTAAGATGCTTTCCAGCGCGGTTCGACGGCGTCAAAGTTATCTACCACCCTGTCTTTTTCTCCGAAGGCGGTTTGTTAACCCCGTTATTTAACGAAGGAGACGACACGTCATTGCCGCACTGAGGTTTCCAGCAATATGTCGGGGCGGTGCGGCATGTGCAGCGGCCTAAATGTATATATACACATGGTCCGTAAACGGACGATATATTCCACGAAGGAGAGCGGAATATGAAAGAGACAAGCGGCCCGAGTCGCGTCGAAAGGTAAGCAAACTTGGTCGCGATTCAAGTCGAAATCCACGTGGGCCCCGCGCTGACAAGCAGACGAGAGAAGAACCAGCCGACTCGCGCGCGGGTGGCGTTATTTCTGGAACGTCGATGTATGTTGTACGTACCGTTCGCGCCAGGATAAAGGAACGGAGCCTGCGATCTCTCCTTGGTCTTCTGCATTGTACCAGCAAGAGGAGAAATCATCGGTATGCCGTAACGCAACGAGGCTCCCGAATCACCGGTTTCAGACGTCGTAAATTCGTCGGGGCTCAGAGAGCGCGCGAACCTCTGCTACCGCAGGGTTTATGGGGCATGAGATTACTTTTCAGGAGGTCATCGGGGGTGGAAGTAGCGACGTGAAGCCCATTGAAATTAAACGTCGTAGCCGCTCGCGCCCGCATGGAATACGAACGCGAGGGACGTTGAGTCATCGGTCGATCGATCGCGCACCTGCACGTCGTTATGCGCGGTGAAATAAATCGCGCGAAATAGCTCTAAGAATGTTTTACGAGAAAATGTTGCGCGGTATCGAGCAAAATCGCAAGACAGAATTTATTCGTTTATTCGGAATAAAATGTAAAATCATTCTTAAGAAATTTCTTACGGAGTCTATTCTTTAGTCTGATAAGAATTTTCGCAGGAAATCCAATAATACCGTTGTCCCTCGTAAAAGCGGAGATGGAAAGAGAGAGAGAGAGAGAGAGAGAGAGAGAGAGAGAGAGAGAGAGAGAGAGAGAGAGAGAGAGAGAGAGAGAGAGAGAGAGAGAGAGAGAGAGAGAGAGAGAGAGAGAGAGAGAGAGAGAGATGTAATAATATTATCAACCACGCGTAACATTGTCAAGCTATGAAGGCGAAAGTAAAGCAACAAAGACAAAGCGGATCTCTGATATCTCCGGCCGTCGCTATTAATTCTATCTACTCCATCACCTCTCACTTTGCCACTATTCACGTAATACTCGATACTTTCCTCGCTTTTACATATCTAAAGAATAATTGCATCGATCGAATATGTGCTTGCAAGGAACGCGAGTAACAATAGAGACGACAATCGACTTTGTGCCGCGTTTGGGGAAAAGTCGTCTCCGTGATTAAAACAGCATTTGAAAACTATCACCGTCACGCAGCGTCCTCGAATTCCTGCGTGCGGTATGCAAAGAGACGAGTAGAACCGCGAGACGAAGCGAGCGAGTGAGAGTTACGACCGGGGAAAAAGAGGCGAATGATACGTAGGAGAGAAAGACGAAGTATTCGAATGACGGCGTAGGCTAGACAAGCGAGCACGAGGGAGAGAAATCGCGGACGCGAAGACACAACGGGATGAGACGTAGACAACGCCGAGAGTCATTCTACGTATCAATTAGAGAAGCCGCTATTAATTTCTAAGAGGTAACAGGCATGTTAACAGAGAACACCATTTTTCTCACTCAATCGCTTCATCTCTCTTATGGACGCGACGTCTTAGGTGTTTTCCTCCTCTCGCACGTGCATGTTCTTCGAGTCTCCCTGTTTTCGGGCAACATCGGGACGTTTCCTCTCCTCTACTTCCTCTAATCTCCGAGATCTAATGCGTGGAGCCGTGGGCTCGGTCGCTCGCCATTAATAGATACGTCACACGCTGCCAATTAGGAACGCGTACGCCGGTATTCGTGATTAATCCCGCCTGTCCGCTGGTATCTCGGACGGTGCACGAGCGCGAGCGAGTCGTCGTGAATAACGCGCTCGCACTCACGCGTGCGCGCGATGGCACGTGTGCGAGCGTGTGGACGCGACGTTGAGTTACATAGTCGCGAGGTTCCACGGAGTAATAAATTCCAGAAGGCTACGCAACCGTGCTCTTCTTAGTTGCTTTATCTCGATACACCTAACGTATTCAGGGAACCGCGCCGCCTTGTCCGTCTAAATTTACTCAACTACAATTATGACGCTAAGCGACTCTGGTCCAGTCGATCGAAGAGGTATCGAGGAATGAGAGTGCGATACGTAAAAAAAGTCAACGAAAGCTGGAAATAACCATGTCTCATGCTTGATTTGTCGCCGCTGAATTCTCCCGAGTTCACTCCGCAAACGGCGATAATCGTAATGCAGAGAGATGAACTGAGAGAGTTGACGTGTGTTGCAAGGACGGAGTCGGGCGCGGCGATCACGGCTGAACGGCTTGCTGCATCGGCCTGTCGATACATTCACGAACGACGAGCTGAACGTTATCGAGATTAGCGATCTCTCGGGAAAATCGATTCCACTCCGGTTCCTGTCTCGCGCCTCGCGCGTCACAACGTTTCACGCTTCTTCGGGGTTGATAACGAACGCGATCAAAACACTTTGTCGGATCTATTCTCGGCGAACGCATTCACGAACAGGTTCCTTATGCAAATCTCTATTTCGTGAGAAGAAACGAGAGCTTACGAGTGCCGATAAACTCCGTTAATACGTTCGAGGGAAGGTGTTTCACTCGCGCATCTTTGATCGTGCATCTTGATACGGCATCGTTATGACCGATTAGCGGTTTAGGTATTTAATGCGAAAGTGCATCTCGTTGTACAGACATTACCGTCCGAAAGTGGCTCTAAGCTAGATGGATGGGATATAAAATCTCTGTATTTAACTAGCGCTAATAAATACGAATGACAGTAATATTAAAGGTATGATGTCGCTCACTTGTTCGCAACAGCTAAATGTATCGAGGAAGATTACAGGAACAGGTCGTAGCAATATTACGAATGGTGTACTCTTATTTATTACGCAGAAAGAAGAGGCAAATCGCGACTTTGCTGTATCCTGTCAGTTCGCCGTCAGGAGCGGCCACGCCTCATTGCGCAGTTTCATTTTCATAACGTCGCGGAATAATGTATTATTCGCGGCAACTCGCACACACAGCACAGGTCTCTTAGTTATTCGACAAACCGGCGATCCGTCGCGCGTAATGTCCCCCCTGCGGGCCCCGTGATCTACTGCCGAAGGTAGGCGATGCACCTTCGAGAACGCCGGATCTAAATCTTCCCTTCGCCGAGCCAATGGCCGGAACACGGCGGTGCATCGGATTTTACGGCCGCCGCCCTGCCAATTTCCGCGTACCGCAAATTTTATGCACCTGTTGACCCGCGAGTGTATCGGCCGGCTAGCACGTAGCCAAGCCGATGCTCTCGCGATTTATGCGAACCGCGTATCACGTTACATATTGACCAACTGTTTCTGAGTAAGAATTTCGCAACTTAAAATTGAGCGTTGATAATTAATTTCGTAGAAATATTCTAAAAATTGCACACAAAAATATAATATTCTGAATTTAATAGCATGCTCTAGATATGTAATATTAAAAATTGAAAAACATGGAAAGAACAATTCACTGTAGTATCATCTAAAAATTTAGCTAGATACAGATCAGAAAATAATTTTATGATGAACTATACAAATTATTATATAAGGCATTCAAGCATGATGATACTGTTACGAAAAGTTTTGACTCCAGTAACCAACTTAAACGTCCAATAAAAATTGTTTAATCCAACATAATTATTATCAAATCTATTTTCAGCAAAATTGTTCTTTCCGTGCAGTATACGTGAGAAATGACAAAAAAGGAAGTCCGAAATTCTCGCTTGACCCCTCGCGAGGTGTTGCAACAAGAGTAAAAGGGTCTGAAGTAAAGGGCTTTACTACGGGCTGTCTCCTGATAGTAATGTCGTCGGCGTGATTTGTGGTTCAAGTCCAAGGGAGGAATCGTGAGGAGAGCGCGCGCAGCCGCGTGTAATGATCGGGGAATGCGTTTTTCACGCTTCTCAATTCGAATTTGCTGTCAGTGTATTACACTTGCGCGAAAGACCAGACCGCCAAAGTGGTGATCGTCGCCGCGTTTCTTATAACAGCTCTCCGTTGCCGCCGTGAGTCACGGCACTTTCCATCCGCGAGCACCTTTCTTGCACTTCCCCCGTCATCCCCGATACATCGTTCGGACGTTGAAAATTGCACATGCGACGAGTAGCTCATCGGCGCGGATACGCAAGGGAGTGCAGTTTATTTGGATTCTTCTCGGATGTTTACTCGCCGTGGTACGTTTTTGTTACTGCAGGCGGAAGTTTATGGCGAAAAAGCTTCGCATGCACGGCCGTTTCAGTTGGTCTTTTAGCAAATACTAGACAAAACAAGCGCGCGCGCTACGCGAATTAAGTTTTGAAATATTGATTATTTTAAGCGCAGTTTTCATTTTTAAATCTTATGTTTGTGTGTTACAGTATCACCGTAGCTTCGTGGCTGATTAACTCCGCTCGTTGCGCATCGGATCGGTGAGTCAGAAATCAATTTTTTTATCATATTCAATGTTTTGCAAATGTCCTGCGCAGGATTTTCTTTATCTTCTATTTTATATATGATTTTTATTAATAAAATTAATTTATTTTACAATCAAGAGTTTATTTCACTGCTTTTCGCTAAAAAATTACAAGAGAAAAAAAATTTGTGCAAAGTTTATTTTAAGAGCGAGTTCTAGAAGTGTTGTAGATATAATTGGTGATTTATATTTCGAGGCTATAGCACGATCCGCGGCATTGTTTGACTATGTCATAGTATAGTTATTCGCGAAACATTATTAGTGATTCAAAGTTTCCGCGTCGGGAATGGTCGCTTCGACCATGAATGCACTCGGACATCGTCATCGAAAAGTCATTCGAATTTATTCGCGTCATTCGTGAAATATAATCGACGCTCGAAAACGTGACGTGTTCTCACGCGCGACGGATGAAGATGTGAATCACGGCAGAAAGACGATTTTTTCCACGAAGTGTGGTAGAGTTCGTAGACCACGGTAAAAAGGGCGATGGTCGCCGACGTCGTTCACGAAACAGGTTCACACTTAACCGGGTCGCCATTTAGGCCGCCGGCCTGCCAATTAGTCGCGAGCCTGGTCGGGAAAACACGAAGGGAATAAACGAGGCACAAGCGGCAACTACGTGGCCATCACGATGAGTTAATAATAATGAGTTTCAATAAAGAAATTGAAAAAAATCATTTTGCACGTCAGCCCGTAGATTTATAATAGAATCTTTTTTAAATCTCGAGATTTTATTGCAACTTAGATTACACAATAATGTAAATAAATATGGCAATCATGAATTTTTCATAGATACATGTGTAAAACGTATAACTTTTATACTACATGTAAAGAAAATTAAATTTACAATTAGCATTTTTAACGAAACATTTAATTTAACTTCTTTATATGATCGTTGATAGAATCAAGAAAATTGACATATGATTTTTAGTTCTTTCGCTATTCAGTAAGGAAAGTTGCACGTTTTGTTGATCGATAGCTAATATTCGCGTATTATTTTAACTAAAGAAAGAGAAAGAATGCAATGTGACCGATGTAAGGTCGCAATCAGACATTCCAGTCGACCAGAGGCATTTCCGTTTCCCGTTTCACACGACCCGGACAGAATGTCACCGATGAACTCGTCTGGCAGAAGGTGAGAATCCGCCTCGGTGACGTTCCCCGGATTCCATCTCGCTCGCGATTGGCACCTCCTGCCACGCTCGTTACATTACTTTGTCAGCGTGCAAGAATAAAGACGCTGTCGCAATAAGATTTTTAATATATTCGCCTGCCGACAACGATTATCGCCGCACGCGCGCATTTTCTCTTCCTCAGGCCCGTACCTGCCTGTCGAGGGCTATATCGTGCGTCGCATGACCGTTTTCGCGGTGCCTGCGACACAGTTAATTAGTCCCGGTCCCGCGAGGTACGTCGCCCGTTTGCGGATATTTACGTCGGGCCCGCGTCGACTTAATGCTCTTTAATATACGCGCCGAGCCCTCGTCGTCATCCTCGTCATCGTCGTCGTCGTCGCGCGCGGAATTAGATGCGCCGGGTTACCGTCAAGTAACCGTCGCGTCCGTCGCGGGAGATGACGAGCGTTCAATTAACACCGTAGGCACGGTGGAATGCCTGCGATCGGTACGTTACGCCTGTAATTTGTTCCCGCCGCGCCGCGCCGCGCCG
>QKQZ01049605.1:0-18635 GCA_003595255.1 Solenopsis fugax
AAGTTGACATAAATGTAACACATGAAAATGTTATAAAAATAATAACATATGAGTGGTATGTTAATTTTACATTGAAGTAGTGATCAAAACGTGGTAACACAAGAAAATTTTAACATATGGACGCACAACTTTTTTACTGTGTAACATAAATAATATTATATTAACGTTGCTGCAATATTGCTGAGACATTGTAGCAATATTTTGCAATGTTTTTACCATTCTGTGCTGTACGGCACGGGTATAAATGACGTCGTTGCCTTCCTCTCTAGCTCTCTCTTTGGAGCAAGCACTTGCTTCTTATTCGCACGGTCAATTATTTCGCAGGCAGCTTAGTTTTGCTCCCGTTTCGGGTAGCCGATCGAGGGCGGCCCCGCGTCGAATTTAGGCGGACGTAGTACATCTGTCGACCATAACGCCATCCGTCCACCGGATCGTCGCCATAAGTACCCGAGCGCATGCATGAGCCGAGCACCATGGGCGAGACGTGCGCGCGGCAGATCTTAAAATAAGATCGGCCACCGCGCGGCCGCGCGCGCCGTAATAAATTTCTCCGCGTTGCCTCCTCCCGCATCCTCGTCGCGTCCGCTCTCTTCGCTCCTTCGTCAAGTGCCACCGAGAGCGAGGAGCGGGGCGAGGTGTGGCGGAAGGAGAAGAAGAAGAAGAAAAAAAAATGAAACGTACCAAGCGTGAGTCGCGCTGGGATCCGAAGAACGGAGAGCGACCAAGCCACACACAACCCCCGTCTCCCCCGTCATGTATACGCGCTCACATCGCGCGCTGCTATATATGTTACGATGTAATTCAAGAATTTGACCGCTCGCCCGTGATGACATTCAGGCGGAATTAAAGACGCGAGCTGGCAACTGCCAGCCAGGCTTAAAGCATCGCGATCGGGCATAGAGAATATTTTAAAATCTCTAATTTAAGCGTTTTTTTGACCTTTTTTGATATGACTCGTTTGCATAAAAATATTATTTATTCTTCTGACAGCTATATTTTTCATTCATTTTATTTTCATATCCTCTTTCTGTGGAAAAAAAACCAATTCTTGGAGACATTCGGGTGGGGATTTAAAACGAGACACACTGTACACTGATAATCTTTGTTTTCGCAAGGACGTCCCGTTCGAGATGATTCACGTAGATTTGCGAAAATGCGCTTCTTCCTTTAGCACTCACTTGATTCGGAAGCAATCTCAATTATCAAAAACATCATCTGAATTCTAATTTCAATATATACATTCCGTCCTTTATGCTCGTTTTAATGACCTTCTTGTAATTACAAATATCATCTGAATCGTTCTCGGACTGACGAACCCGTCTAGTGAACGGAAGCTTCCTCAATTCGCGATTTTTTTCCAAAGATACCTGCAATGTCACTGCGTAAGAATGCACGTTGACTTTCTCGTTTTGCGTGAGTCTTAGGCGACGCATTTGACTTCAGGGATTTCATCTGAATCATGCGACGCGACCTGCTCGCGGCTTTCGTCAATTTTCCCAGCACACGACCTTTCTCGGAACCTCGTTGATCAAGGCAGACACTTGCTTATTAATTAACTGGCTTCTTGAATCTGAATCATGCGCGTTGAATCACGTATAATACAACGCAATTGAAGCTCACTGAACTTTTAAAGTTTGTGTGCAATTCTTATTAGAGAATATAATATTTAGATTAAATAGCGTATCTCTGTGTGTATCAACAATGCTAGAAACTGAACACCAGTATTCGATTACTGTCTATCAAGCGTTTCGCGATGGAGATCATTTCTAAGACTAAGTCTAAAATTCCTCTAATCATTAATTTGACTCATTTTTTAATTTCACATGTCTCTGTGCGATAATTGATAGTGATTCGAGTTCAAAGTTGAAGTAAATACATCCGTTTTAGAAAACACGTTCTTATTTCCAATGCTGAAATGTTTCTTTAACGACGGGGTTAGTGTTGCATGGCCTTTCGAGCATCAAATATCACTGTCTGCATCAGCATATTCCGCAATACACCTAAATTCATTCACATTCACGAGTTTCCTTATCTCGGCCGCTAGACAAACATTTCCTGTTCAAATCTTCTATTTCCGTAAATACACGTTCCGTCATTTTACTCGTGTTCTGCCAATCGTAACGTGCATCGGCGTTGCGTAGAGTCATCGCGTATATTGCGGTATTATTCGGTTCGTTGCGTCGTATGCAAATAATAAATCGCTTCACGGCGTCGTTTAATTGCTCATTATCATCAATTTATTAATTATCCGTCGCTATCGGTTTTTCGCAGTCGTCGAATTTTTTTTTTTTTTGGTCCGAACCTTTTCTTACACTCGTACTGTTCTATCGGCAAATTTTGCCAATTCTACGCGATTTCCCTCGCGCACGTCTATGGCGATCAGCATGCGCGCGTGTATTCCGTCTTCCGTATACGCACGCACACGCATAATACACACGTTCTCTGGACACTGTGTAACGATCCGTTAATAACGTTACCGTTAACCGCGCATTAGTGGTCACCGCGGCTATTTGCATATCGGATCGGTAATTTCCAACCGGCAGGAGAGCGAGCGAGCGAGCGAGTGAGCGAGCGTTCGTGAATGCGTATGTTGCCGCACGTGCGGATTCCGCTGTCCGTGAGGCGCGTCTCGCCGGTCACCGCACCATGAATCGGCCATTACGGTGATTTATCCGTCGTCGAATCGAAGGCGTCGCTGCCGAAATGGACACCGTGTGTGCGCCGTGAATTTTAAATGCGCGAAGATCGACCGGGCACGATAAGCCATCGTCTAACAGTACGCGGCGGGCTAACTATCAATTATCCCGACGTCGAATAGATCGAAGACTTTGAGAAGGAACGGCTATTCTCTCGGAGCACATATCTGGACCTTGGACCAAAGTGTTCCGCGATAGTGCTGCGATGCATTAAGGTTCTGGCACGGCATAACCGCGCGGTGGAGATTAATGAGAGTGGATGATAATGTGGGTGGACATATCGTGATTATTTATTGCTGCACATACGCGGGAGCGTGTTTAGGCGGTAGGAATGAGGTGAAACGTATTATATAAAAGTCGATGATCTCCTTTGCGATAATTAATCCGAGTAATTTTCTCTTCGTCACGAACGCGATGAGGAAAAGTAGCGAAATTTGCAAAATGAAATATAATTAATGGTTTATCCGTACACAGAAAAAAATGACTATCAAATCAACAATTCATTGTTTCATGTATAAGCAAGAATATAAAATCTTCTTGGAAGAATTTAATAATCTTGATCAGATATAATTTGCTTACATGAAGAAACAAAATTTCTTTATGTTAGCAAATTATGTCTCTTTGAGATTTTAAATACTTCCAAGCAGATTTTATATTCTTGCTTATATATGAAACAATGAATTGTTGATTTGATACTAATTTTTTTTCTATGTACACATTGAGAAACATATTATATTATATAGTTATAATTACTAAATATGTAGTTGTTTTGACCAAACATAATCTGCAGTCTTAATCCTAGCTCCTCAC
Source organism: Solenopsis fugax (assembly GCA_003595255.1). NCBI lineage: Eukaryota > Metazoa > Arthropoda > Insecta > Hymenoptera > Formicidae > Solenopsis > Solenopsis fugax. Next base: position 3,507 of record QKQZ01049605.1, read on the forward strand.
ACTTATTTTTGGTTACCTTCCTTTCTATGATTTATGGAACTTTGACACGCTATATCTCTGAACAAAAGGCATATTTCTTAGCTCATAATATATGAAATCGATACTTCAAAGTCTGACGAAGATAATAAATAAAACGTCGATCAAAAATATTTTATTCTCAATTATACTTTTTTTTTAAATTGCAAAAATTTACAAAAAAAAATGAGTAGTTTGGCTAGTTGAAGATTTTTTTTTAATGCAAAATATCTATGCAACGCGGTAAATGCAGCGACAATTTCTTGTTACTAGCAATAGCGCTTTACTGATACGAACATTAATAATGCTAGAGAGCGATACGTAAAAGTGTTAATGCCGGGCACTTGTTCCGACGCGACTAGAAAATTCGCAAACCGCGATGCCGAACGTAGATAACGCGAACACCAGACATGTATTATTAATGGATATCTCGATTATAAGAGCGGTCGGCCATTATATCCGTGCGAACGGTTCTATAGGTATGTGTAACAGGGCTAACAATAAAATTCGCTTCTCGCCGCGGCTTAATATTCCTTAACTTCTCGATGCATTTTGCATTTCGCTCAATCACCGCCCTCCCTCCCGCCGACTTTGTCCCCTATCTTTTAAAATATCCCGCTCGCTTCGAGTGCGGCATATCTAAATATATCATGTGACTCGTATCGTATCAATTCTAAATAGCAGCGCGAACCGCGAGAGAAACAAAGTCGATAAAAGAGCTGCAGAGAGTGTACCTTTTCCTCCCTTCCTCCCCCCCCGCCGTTAAAATCGTGACGCTCTTTCGTGTCGTCCGTGTACTCTCGCGCGATTTATTATTAGAACTTCGGAAATCTTCGATGCACGTAGCATTAGTCAAACCCTCGCGTTCAACGCTAGCCCGATTCCGAGTTTGATTTGTCGCTTGATTCAATGCTAATGCGGATTGAGAGTCACAGTTACAAGCGCTAAACGCGCGGTGCGAAAACGAGCGAACGCGTATTGGATTTTTATGTGCAATTCAGCAGTACTTTGTCTTGTCAGAACCAGTTATACCGCGGAGCAATAATGTTTCCTCTATATATACATATATAGAGAGAGGCAAAGTAACGTTATAAGTTTATGCGTATCGATTAGACTTCGTTCGATGAGAGATTTAACTGCTCTTTCCAAAGAGAAATGAGTTTAAATTTCTTTCACACCCGCCTCGACTGAAAAAAAAAAAAAAAAAAAANTATCCATTACGTTGCCTTTTTATCCTGTTTCGGCGCTATCAAAGGAATAGGTGTTTGCGGGAATGCATTATATTGCGAATGCAACGTGTTTATCCGTGGAAAGAGTATCCATTAATTTGCGACGCGCTCGCTCGCTCGCTAGTATTCTCGTTTTTCGTTAGTGCGCGCGGATGTACTCGCATTACGCTTAATGTCACGCGCCTAAGCGGCGCGGCGCACATGCGGCCAGCAAATTATCGCCGGTATATAATTGTGCTGTGTGTGCGCGCGCGTATATGTGCGCGCCCCGTCTTTTCTGTCGGAGCGCGACGCAGCGAAATCAACGTCGTACAGAGAGGCGTTATACGGCGCGCCATGCCGGCGTATCTGCGAAATTATACTTCATTTATATTGCCGCTGTGCGCGCAATCTGCTGCGTTCTGTTAATAGAAACATGAACAAGTATCTCTTGCGCGTTACGTTGGAATAGTCAAACGACCGACGTCCACGTTGCCCGTATAAATAACTTTATCTGCAATTGTATATATGAATCTTCTCGTTCCAACGATAATGAAGCAACATATTTATGGTTTGTATAATCGCTCGCGATTCGCCTCTTTTTTTTTTTAATTACAAGTTGATCTTTTAATCGAGAGTATTCGCGATTAAAGTGGATTTTTGTTCACCGGCGGCGCGGCGTCCGAGTTTGCTCAATTCGAATTTCCTCCTCCTGCCGAGGCATCATCTTTTGTGTATGCGCATAATTATGTGGGATTACATCGCTGCGCAGTAACTCCTTTTTTTTTTATAATGCTCGACAAAGACGGATGCGCCTCGCCTTTCGGTGTCCTGTTCTCTTTCAGTGCTCGTATAACGAAGCGAAAATGTCGACGCGCGTACCGAGACGCATTATGCTGCATGTATTTTTATCAACGGAAGTGCGTCGTTGTACGTGCGCGCATTCCTGCCTGCCGCGGCTGCCTGGAAAAGGCGACGGCGACGCCTGGAGAAACGCGCGCGATGCACATTTATTGTCTTCTCCCCCTGCGCCGCATCGGCTGCATCGGCGTCGCGATCCAGAATCCGCGGTGAATCAATAACGGGGAAGGCCGATAGCGTCGCGACGGTGACGATTACGTCGTTATCTCGCGAATGAAGTATTTCGCAATAGCGTGTAACGTCGCGGCGAACGGTGCGTCTATCGGTTACGCTTGTAGAAGGCAATGGTTCACTAATACCTGATTGGTACGTATAATTGTACAATGATACTAATGTGTCGCTGCCTGTGATTCAAAAGGAGCTAGTAACGTGGAAGGGTTTGCTTATATAAATCCTTCATAAATCCATAATTAATTAGATAATTTTGAAATTCACTTTGATGTTAAAGAAGATATCAAAATATTTGGCATTATTTTCAGACCTGTTGTTATTTTCAGGTCTATTGTAAAGTTGATAATCGAACAAATATTTTCGAATAATTTCAAGATACAAAATTAAAAGTAAACAATGCACGTGTGCATGTGAGTTAATGTACGTATTCATACGCGTGTAATGCCAATCTACGCACAATATATTTACCTTGACATAAAAGATAACAAATCCGTTTAATTCAGTCAACAAAATGTCGATGGATTATCAGTCATGATAGTTGACGATCTAATGATTAATCCTGTTATCTTGTCACCGTATCTTGTTAATCTAATTTATTAGACGTCGTTACTAGCGCGCGTGAATTGATGCCGGCAACGTTGCTAAAAAAAGAAAAAAAAAAAAAGCGGGAAGTTAGTAACTATGTGCGAGGTTTGATCGATATCCACGCCACTATTATCCTACGAATTGGTCGGATAATGCGAGGAAAGTTTAATACGTGCGTCAGTGAAACATCAGACATCGAGAGATAAGCAGATAAGAGAGGCACAAGCGCGCGCGCGTATGTTTGCGGGTACACTCACGTAGGTGAATTCTTATGAAGTAATAGATTCGAATGGCCAGTAATTCGCGGTATCAAAACAAATCAATTATTAACAAGTCCTGAATTATTAAAATGCTAAAACGTCCGAATATTTTAATATTCAAATGCGAAAATTTTAATTAATACGCATAAATATTCATGAACACGGAATTTTTTTCCCGTATTTATAGTAAGCAATTATAACTGGCGTGTATTGTCACGAACGAGAATAACATTAAAATATGAAATACTAGTTCATAAAAAATGATAACCGATCAAAATATTTTTTAAAAGGAATTAATTTAATTTGGAGAAATTTTAAGTGACATCGAATGTCGACCGAGTTTCAAAAGTTTTAACGTATATCAAATATATATATATATATAGTAAACAATTCGATCCCTGCACTCGAATAATTTTAGCAATTTTGCGCTCGAATGGATGCACGGTAACGTTAATTCTATATTCGGTAAAAGCTGAATTTCCAACGGGTTGAAGCTCCGTCGCACACCGTGCACGCTATTGCACACGATGGCGTATTTTCGATGATCGATGATACGCGCTCTGCCCAGCAGCATATCGATCTTCCGCAAACGAGCGTCGAACCCATCGCTACTTACGCGCGTACACGTACGTGATGCCCGGCGATATGTTTTGCGAAGCTACGACTGCTGGCGTGCACGCTGCATAACCGGATCAGAAACCATGCAATCGTATCTACTTTTCTACTTACGGTTTAGTTAGGGTGCTTCGCGCGCATGCGATACAGCGATGTATAGCCGTTGTACGCGATTATGTACCCGACGTTCGTGACACTTGGCGTCTTTTGTAATGCGCACGCTATAAACTGTATAACGACACCCCTGTATTTCCTTTCGTGCGTAATTTGAAGCCATCTTCTCTCTCGCGTGAAATAATTTCTAGTTTCATTAAAATACTGGCGCGACGCAATTTTTCTCTTCGTTAATCATTTGGACGTATAATGAGAAAGCGATCTCGAGGATTTTGAAGTCAATCGCTAGGCACTATTAAAGAAAGATTATTTTTATGAATTATTTTCGATCGCGAACGATCAAAGTATTTTTAAAAGAATTGGGACTCGCTTAATACATTAAAAATGTAATAATTGAGAAGAAATTATTTTTGCGTTTGTTTACTCTTTAGCTTCGTTTAAACTTACATAGTACTTTTTTCGCGTACCACTTTTCTTCTCTAAATAAATCATTTGTCGTCTGCAAACACGTTAACTCTTGGTGTGAAATATCATTGCTTCTTTTTCTCCCTTATTCATTACTCCGTTTAATCATGCAAGTCGCGGTAAATAATTTAAATCATAACTCACGACGTGTTCGTAAACTGGGATAGCAATACCGAGTGCCTCTGAAAATAGATGCCTGTATTACAAATAAAAAAAGATATATAGCCCGTTATAATGAGCAGCGAGGAACTCTGAAGGAGTTATAAGGGCTTCGAGCGCACTGCAGCACGTCTTGCGACACGCTCGGGTACAAGTCCGCTCATTTTCTACGGCGTATCGTTAATCTCCACCGCCCCCTTCATTGTGTCTCTCACGCATGGCCCTCGTTTATTTCCACTAATCAATTATCGGTGCCGCTCGATCACGCCGCCGATTCTTAATCACTTGCCACGATCTTCCACGCGCGCCCGCTGCTGCTTTACGGATTTTAGAAAGCGGACGCTCTGGATTCCGCCGCGCGATTCTATCGCGCTCACAGATGGCTGAATAATTATGGTCGAACGGCGGCGCCGGTGATACGCGAGCACGTTAATTCGAGGAAAAATCGTGCATGCACGTGGTGTGTGTTATGCACGGGGACTTGCGCGAGAAGCCGTTAATAAGGCTGGCGCAAGATTTCCCACGTAACAGGCCATGTGAGCGCGTCGATGCACGAAAAATCACGACGGAAGCTTTACCATCTGACTAGACAAATGAGATAGACTGTAATGATGGATAGATCGGTATCTTATTTACATTCTCTTTTAGAGAACATTGGCTTCCGCCTCCCAGAAATGTAGAATCGATATTGCGTCAAGTGCGCGGATCAAATTCTGAGAATCGATTAAACGGGTAATGTGTATATCAGTAAACATTGTATTATCCGGCGGCCATTTTTAATGATTGAGACAAATTGTTCGTTGGATGAAGCGTATACGAGCAATTTATCAATTAGATTTCATTTGATAACAAGCACAACGATATGATACTATAATAAGATCTTTGATGACGAGTTACATCAATGTACGTATCTCTGTGTATAATTCTATGTATAATTACAATAGATTTAAACGTATGGAGCTCCTTCGGAGAGCTGTATTTTGCTAAATTTCGCGAATAAACAATGAAGCGCGTAATTAGCAGATATGTCGACGTATCTTTGCATATACAGTTATAATCGAATAAGTATCACCGTTAGGGAATCGTGATATATATCGTGCAGATCGATACGTATCTCGCAAATTAATCGGAGGCTCTTTGATCATTCGCCTATTCTGCTCTGACGCACACGCGATCATACAATTAATTATTGACCCGTTTTAATCCCGTTAGGTCTAATTAGAGAGGATGGTGTCTCGTCTCAAAGTTGTTAATTGAGTTGGTTAATGCGATAAAGGAGTTCGTACTGTTCTCATTCTCCTCCCCTCTTGCATCATCCATTGTCTCTCTTCTTCTGCCTCTCTGTTTCGCTTTATCTCTTTTCATTGCGGAATTCTAAAGGTGTGCAGATATACCTGCAGACAGTGATTATTTCCACTACTTCAATTATTTGAGTTATTCCCATCAACGAGCTTTCCAGCACTCGATAAAGATGTCGAGGAATCATATATGTCTTGTTCAATATTCACGAGGTCTCAGAATAAATGCATTCGTTGAAATATCGCGGAAAATAAACATTTTTTTTATACGAAAACAAATTACAAATTGAGAAAAAGTTGATTTATATCTGCTGTTCTAAAAATTCAGGCTGATATATAACACCTTAAATAAATTCATTGGTGAACGTTGCCTTTTCTGGAATTACGATGCACAAATGTGGTACAATAATAAAATATACGACGGGATGTTCTCAATTGCTTGCAATTGAACTTTCTTTTATTTTGTATCGTGTAATAAGGATCATTTATTCAATCGCATAATTATTATTAAAAAGTGCTTTTGTAACTGCGGGATTATTGGTAAAAATATTTCTCTCCTACGCGCCGTGGGAACTGCCCTTCGCCGGGAGATGAATCTCAATGCATTCGATTGATTAAGTCACGCTTTTGTCGAGATAAAATGCTCGACCAGCATAGATTTTTTTCTTTTATTGCGCAACGGCTATCGGCATTTAATAAAATACAGTTCTTTAATTATGAAATTGTATTGTACGATTATATTCTCTGAGAAAAAAAAAATATTTTTTAAAGTTATTTCTCAACAAAAGTCAAACATCAATTACACACACAAATACACATACAAACACACTCATACACACACACACACACACACACACACACACACACACACACACATATATAATATTATTAAAATGCAATTAAAATTTAATTAATATATGTTATACGTATCATATATATTCTAATTAAATTAATTTATTTTCTCAAAATTATAATTTCCTGAACGCGGATGAGGCTCTTATCAACTTATTCATATTTTTCTTTAGTTATCGTTTTCACGCAATATACGCGCAACTTGCTCTTCCATCTCAAGAACCATTTACCCAATATGTTCCGTTGCATGCAGCCCAATAAATCGAGACGCCGCACCTCGTTGCACCGCGTGCACAGACGTTAAGTCGATACTAGCCAATAATAAATGTCTCTGTACATGGCAGCGTCGAACCTCCGTTGCCGTGGGTTTTCACGTACCGACGTTAAATTCGGGGCATCGATAATCGAAGTTGGAACGGTTCTTCGCCGAGGTCGCGGCATTGTACGTCTCCGCATTCGCGGTGCAGCGTACATATGTGCAGCATCACGTCGTTTCGAGATATAATTGTGTAGGCAGACGCACGGAAAGCCGCGCCATCCCAGGAGGTTCATTAATTATAATTAATATCGCTGTCGATAATGGCACTAGCACTTCGTATAATATTGCCATGACGTGTATGCATCGCCATGAGACGCCTCCGCTTTATGCGGTCTGCTCTCGCGGTCTTTTCGCGAGAACGGTCGTGATCGATGCCGTTACAGCGATGTAATCCTCCACCTAACAGAGAATATATTGCTTGTTTGCATTCATATTATGAAAATATACATTCATTTATTTAGAAGTTAATAATTAAAAACCGCTATTTTAATTATTTTATATGGTTTATATAAACAAGAGCACTGAATCAATAAATACGTAAGTTATTAATAAATAGCGAAAAATAAGAGATATTTGTGTTTGCGAATTATATTTTGATAATTTTTTCCGCGAACTACACACGTAATTGTTAAATGATAACACAATATTCGAGATGTAAGCGGTGTATCATGCAATATAAATACTGCATAATAAAATAAGATAAGAACGAATTTTTTTGTAAAGGCAAAACGATAATCATAATTGTGCAATTTCGCTTGTTGAGGATAAATTGTCATCGTCTAACGATCTCGAGAATCGTTCAATATTAAGAGCTAATTCGCTGATCTGACAGGTGCAAGAATTGATGCCTAAGGTATAAGGGAATATCCCGACGTAGATTGAGTATCGATCATTACACGCGTCGTGGTTATAAATTGTCGTTACGAATCAATTGGCCGTCGAGCGTGACTATTCGTGGATGCAATTAACCATCGGCGAAAAGCGATTTCACTCGGTCAATTCGCTGATGAGAAAGGTGAGAAGGTATCTGGGGCATTCTTGGCAATAAGGACACATTTTACGTCATCTCGTTTTAAAATTCTTCGTTCTCGCGATTATCTAGATCGAGACGAAATTTTTCGCAAATCACGTGTTGAAGAGTTTCACGCGAGTTGAATAAAAAATATAATGCAACGATAATTTGTAGAACAATTATGTTTTCTATGTATGAGTTTAGATAAAGATTAAAGTGATTACACTGTAAAAAATTTGCATATAATAGATATAAAAATTACATGATTAGTCCCGTAAATATAAAAAAATCATGTAATTTTATAGAAATTATATAATTCCACAAAAAATATGTAGATTTGCTTTTATTCAGTAAATATTTCTTATTTTATACGGAAAATTATGTATATAACAGGATATTTAAATATTATATGTAATTATCTAAATTTTTGTAACATTACGTAACACAACAGTATTTCATATATCGTGAAATATAATTCAATTAACGTTCACTGTGCATGCGTGAAAACTCTGTCCACCTTACATCACTATGTTCGGGGAGTAAGTAGTCATTCTATTGTTTATAACATGTATGATAAAGAGACAATATTTGAATGTATAATATGTAATACAATTGCAAAACGTATTGACCTTATTTCTATAATTTTCCACACATGTTGTATTTACTTCTACAATCTGCTTAATTATCAATTACAAAATTAATCTTACCCCTGTACATTGCAAATTTACAAATGCATGGAAATTTGCAACTATTTAGTAACTTTACACCTATTATAGTGGATAATTTTTAGAAAATTTTTTTACAGTGTATGATTTAGCGGCATCTAGTACTGTTCTATCCCGTGATTAAAAATTTCTCAAGTCGTCCTGCTGCGCGTATTTGTAAAAAAAATTGGCGATTTATGTGCGCTTAAATGTACAAATCGGTGCAGCGATGCACCAAGATGAAGGGTAGCTCCGACGTGGATTAAACGACGCTGATTATATGCATCTCGGTTGTAAATCGTTACAAATTAATCGGCCGTCAGACTCCCCCTGCGTGTCTATCGATGGATGGGATTAAGCGCTTTAGAAGAGGGATCGATTCGCCGAGCATCGATCAGAATCCCCGTACACCTCTTAACCTTTAGCCGATGTTGAATCGTTTACTTTGAGAAAGGAAGAAAATAAAAGTTACTCCTCTTTTTGCACTCGCGGATGGATATCTAAGTACGGTTTGCTGAATTTCAGTATACGTGAGAAATACTCTGTTCTATACACAGAGGAGGGCGAAAGAAAGGGGAGGTAGTATTCGTTACCGTCAAACCTTTTGACCTCTTGCTGATAGAGGATCGATGCATCTCTCTTGATTTCCGATCTTTCCTCGTATGAATCTACGATTAGAAAAATCGCGCGCTTTCTGATGGATCGATTTGCTTGATCGATCGAGCGTTATAGCGCATACTTTTTTAATAATTGCTACGCTGCGTATAAAATATAACTGTACTAATGGCTGCCCGAGATGAGCTGATAATTAATAGCTGCGATTAATTTGACACTGGTATCTTATATCAAATCTTATTGAATCAGCGCTGCGCGGCTCGATTGTTTGATTGGATGGATTATGTTGAGCAGTGTTGTACGATTGAAATAGTCTAAAGTTGATTTCTAATTTACAAACTATCTTGAAATTTTACGTTATTTTGTTGTTGTTAAAGCTAAAGTAATTATCTGTAAACAAATAACGACGTTATACGTTGATTTTAGCTATAATTACTAAAAAACAGGATTAACTTTTAAATGCAGATAATAATTTGAAATTTACGTTTGGATGCTTCTCATTATTTGAGTATTTTGTACTGCGTTGTTAATTATGAAAATGTGAATTCGAAGGAAATATTCATTTTTTTCGCACAGGCAAATCCATGTCCGCACCCAATTGTAATCTTGAAGGATGTGGCATCGTCGGACATGGAATCCTTGCTGCGTTTCATGTACCATGGCGAGGTGCACGTGGGACAAGAGCAGCTACCTGCCTTCCTGAAGACGGCTCAGATGCTTCAGGTGCGGGGTTTGGCGGACGTTAATAGCGGCGCGACGAAAATTCCGTCGTCGTCGGCCGGCAACAACGGTAGCGCACCTGTAAGTTGTCCCCGCGGCAGTTTAATATGGAAGTTGGAAAATTAATTATACGAATTATACGGCTGGTTTCGAACTTTTAATTAATTTAGCCTTAATTAAAACGAATTTTAATTAATGTGCTTTTAACACTACGCCGTCGCCGTTACCGTGACAGGCGGAATCCCCGGCTAGAGTTTCCCGCTTCGTCCCTTAGCTTTTAATTTCACGACTTATAATAGACGTTAGACAAATATTACGCGGAAGTTTTAATAATGGATGAGTATCCGGAGTTTCGCTAATTATAATGAGATTATTGAATGTTAAATATTAGTTGAAACTAAATTATGAAGAATGATTGCATTTCCTTTTTCATGGATGCTGTATTATCATCCGTATGTTGTCTTTAATTTTCTCAGGCGACCCCACGTACCTGGCAGGATAACGGCAGAGGAGATCTCAATGAAAGTGAGTTGAGCCCACCGGAGAAGCGAGCAAGGAGTTATAGCCCGCCAATGGGTAACCATGTCGAACAAAAGTCGGATCTTCAGGAATCATTGTTAGGTCAAGCACTCGAAGGTGGCCCTACGATACACACGGCATCCTCAAACAATATACAGGTAAGCAAGAATTATTTAACAATCGTATTCCATTACGCATAAACGTATTTCCATTGTAAATGTTAAAGTTTTGTAAAACGGATTGATATTACTTCAGTTTCTTATTGATATTTTACGTGTATGGGAATATTTTGCTTGTTTTCAGGCGCAATCGACTGGGGAAGACTCGAACTCTATGTCGGAAAACGAGGAGGATATATCGAACCACGGTAGCATCCTGAACGCGGTGAAGACCGAGCCAAGTGACATTTTAAACGACTCCTTAGAACACCACCGTAACAGCTTTCCCGCAGCATTGTTGAGTCTTCAAGGTAATTATTTGGCTTTTATATTTGAAATTCTCACATTGAATTTTATATAACATTTTATATTCAGATCATGTCGTTTACTTTGTTTGCGATTAATTTAATAATAAATATCGCGTAATCCGAATAAAATAAGCAGACTATTGATATTTGTTTGAAAAATATATTTTATATTAATTGCTTATGTAAATAACAGTCACTTCGTTATTTATAAGGCAGAGTTGAATTTATGGATGGACCAAAGAAATCCGAGTATTGTCGAAAGGATGCAAATTAGTTTTTTAATTAATGGCACATTTAATTACTAATTACATTTGTAATTAATTATTAATTCCTCGTCCAGTTACTAATTACTTTCGTAATTAGCAATTAGCCCGACTTAATTACTAATTACGGCTTCAATTAAAATTAATTAATGAATAATTACAATTATTTCTATTTGTGTACATAATTTCATTGTATTCTTTGACTTATGAAAATGTGTTAACATGAATCTATTATTAAATGTAATAAACTAACATATTATTAACATAATTCGATTTCATTTACCTGTGCTATAGTTAATTGAGCGATATAAATCACGAGATTTATATTTATATTTACCGTGAAACAGTAGTTGACTTTGTTAATGCGTACCACGTGTACTGCATATTACTGAATATTAAAAAAATTAATCACAATTTTAATATGTTTGTGATAACTTACTGAAACAGTAAATGTTACATTTCTAATCTTTTCCCTATACCATATATAAATAGTTATATTTTTCTCTTCCATTTTTTTCTTTTGCATATATTAAATTTGTCAAATAATAACATCTTACGTGTGTAATCGTTTAAAATTGATCTAATCGATCTCTATTTATGAATTGCAGGTATGAACATGCCAGGACCTTCCGGTATGCATCAGGTAGCTAATCAGGATCCAAATTATGGTAAGTTTATCAAATCTACGATTTGATCTCACCCCTTTTGAACATTCTTAAAGCCCAGACTAGTATCCTTCCGTCGTTTTCCCAAAACTCTGATCTCTCGTTGTTGCGTTGAATGCATGAAACTCTCGTACCTCTCACAACCCTTGCATCCCTTGTCAGCTACCCCTCTTATCACACGGTGAGCAGCAACGTGTTATGGAGTCGCATCTCAACGGCTCTTCTATGATTTTCATTATTATGGCGTATCTTACATGGCGGAGATATAAATTCTTTTTATAGTAACTATCATGCGTGATTATCTTTCTATTCGGCAACTAGCTTCACATTGTATCCCTCGTCATTATCTTTATCTGCGATGTGAGGCTCATTTTCGACCTCGTTTTCGACATCTCCTATTACCTTGAAACATTGTGCTAGTGTGAAATCGATTCGCGTCGCTACTTGCAAAATTTTCAGGATCAGGAATAGAGTTGTCTAAATCTAAAATTATCTATGATTATCTAAAGTAATATTAATTATGCGTGTATATCGATGTAGTGATCTTACTCGGTTTGCATAAAAATTGGAAATAAATCGCGATATGGGAAAGTAATGAAGAAGAGACGAACAATAGGACGCACAAGAGCGTCAGGAACGATTACGGCCATATTAGCTCGCACGATACGAAAGATCGAATTCGATCCAAGTTTTAATGAGAGTGGGAGGGTATAAAAATTATCGAGGGCAAGTTGTCTTTAATACTTGGAAATGTACTTTCACAAAACAGAAAGTTGAAAAATGCATAAGAAAGGGCTGTGGGAGGAAAAAAGCGATTGAATAGTGTTTAAGGGATCGTACGAGGTTGGCTGTGAGGACTGACATTGGCTGGTGGTTCCAGGGCGATGGCAGCCCTCTGGAGGAGACGGTTCAAGCTCGAGTTCCGGTTGGCTGCCGGGTACATCTTCCAAGAACGAGCACACCGGGTCTGAAACCTACCAGAGCGGCGGAGGTCACAACTCGAAAGGGCAGGATCTCTCGGCCCTGCTACAGCATCATCACCATCAGCATCATCACCACCATGCCACCAGCCAACAGTCGTCGCAGCAACACACCCTCAATGCCCTCAACTCCCTCAATAACCTAAATAGTGAGCAACTCACGATGATGCATCAGAAACTGCAGAACAATCTTCAAAGTCTCCAGCAGACCACCGCTGGCAAGAGCGATCAACTGAATCTGATGCTGCAATCTTGCGCGAAGGACAAGATCGAGAGCATGGCGATACTTCATCAACAATCTCACAGGCGGTATCATCAGCAAAGGGATGATCCCAGTCACAATGGTAAACCCAAGTGTCCAGAATGTGGCAAGATATACTCGAACAATTCTAATCTAAAGCAGCACATCGTCAACGTTCACACTGTGCAAACCGAATACATCTCGTGTCACGTGTGCAACAAGCAATTCAAGACCAAGCAGTACTTACAAATTCATCTACTTTCCATGCATGGTATCAGAAAGCGAAAAACCTATCCTCTATATCATCAGATGCAGCCGCACGTGCAGACGCAGCCGCAGTCTTTGCAGTCTGCCTCGCAAGTTTCCACGAGTCAACAATCTCAACAATAATATTCCACGGCTGAGAGATGATCCGAAGACGAGCAGTATTCTACGAAATTGATCGAAGAGGGCCTGCAATTTGCATATATGCGCGCGAAAGATTATTCGGAATCATTCGCTGATGCCTCATAATTTGTGATCCCTCTGTGAAGAACTTTGACAAACGTTTTTATAGTGATGAAATCCATTGTTATTGCGCTATGAAGAAATCAAATGTGAGAAATGCGCTGCGCAGATGACGATGTGTGCTGGTGTCTTCAGCGGGAGTGAGTTGACGCTGACGATATCATAATCGTAAATGTAATGTATATATATTTCTTTTTATGTCAGATGCGCTGAAGGAAGGTAGATTTGTAGATTTTAACGTAGACTTTAATGTTCATTTTTTCGATAATTATTGATATCGAAGCATTGAGCAAAGATAATTGCACACCTTTTTACAATGACGTGCAATTATACAATTTAATAAGACTGTATGAAGTCATATTTTATATTTTAGTTTCAAGATGATTGCATAGTTAATTTATTTAAGTTAATGAACATGAACTGTGACGAAGAGTTTTTGCTCCGATTTGCATTATTATTTGAATTTTTATTATTATTTCTTTATAGGTAAAGAAATCATATAATAAATAATTAATTGCGTTTTATATTTTCTGATTTTATAAATATAAAATTAATTTTATGGCTTTATGAATATTTAAATTTTATAATTTGATTACAAACCGATCCAATTTCTTATACATATGTTGAAAGTATAATATAAAATATCTTTGATATTATATTAAATATTCTTAATCGAGATAATTACATACATATATATATATATATATATATATTTCTCGCAGTATTAGTTATTAATATCATATTTCGAACGATTTGATTGCACATTCGGCCTCCCTCTCAGCGCATCAACGGTGGTTAAATTTGACCCTGAGTGAGCATCGAAAAGGCCGCGCCTAAGCGATCGAAGCTCACACTCGTAGGTATTCGTTTTTTATTAGAGTTCGGATAAGGGTGCGGAGGTGTCGATAGGTAAGGTGGAGGCGAAAGAGGGTGCTGGTACGAGAATTGGCCGACCTATTTTCGTCCCATACCGCAGTGCGCAGTTCACCCTTCGCGTTGACGATAAGCAGGCCTCCTCGATTGGTCGGAAGAGGAAGAACAGGGGGAGAACGTGAGAGAGACAAAGCTAGAAAAAGCTTCGCGAGAGCTTTCTCGACCGCGGTATAACTAGTACGATAAGTAAGGCGGTATGATCAACTTTGTTTTTTTGAAAAACAGCTTCGCGTCGTGAAGCCATCCTCCCATGGTACATTCATCTTGTGAAATCGCCTGTCTTTATGGAAAAACCAGCGAAATGAAAGATACGCAGAAATGGGTGGGAAAGTCGGAGATACGGACTCTCAAGAGAGCTATAGTTAATTTCTTGCATTTCTCTCTTTTCTGGAAGAAAGGGCTTCCGAATTTTTATACATATCAATGAGGCTTGAACTAATGTGTACATTTATATGTATTTATATATATAATGTATAATATTATAAATATATTATATATATAATACATTATATATATATAATA